>JAPDPK010000250.1:0-216785 GCA_031772115.1 Heritiera littoralis | reverse complement strand
GTGTAATTTATTGATGGAACGCTAGAATCTTAGTTTCAGTAATTACAACTCAAACTTTGGCAACTTCATACACTTTTATGCAAGGTTTATCTTTTTTTCTTTTCATAGAAGTTATGCATAGTCTATATATCTAGTTCTTAAGTTTTATAATTTTGATAAAGTCCCATGCAAATCATTATATTGCTGTTTCTAATTATTCATGCCGACTGTTCAGTTGAAGAGAAAGAATTCAGCAAAACATATGAGGAAGAGATTTAAAAGGTTGAAAGCAGAGATGAAAGAGATCAGCGAAGAGCAGCAATGCATCAAGGAAGGGCAAGGGCAAGTTCGAGAAAAATTCAAAGCAGTGGAAGAAGAATGCGAGCAGCTGCGGCTGGAAACTAACCAAATCATCCGACAAACTGCCAACACTCAAATTCGTCTGGCTCTCATGTTTAACATCCTGAAGGCACGAGAACAAGGCCATTTCGAAAAGGCTGCTCAATTAACCGGACTACTTCGGTAAAGCCAATTGTTTCCATTTCTTTTTCTTTTCAACTGATTTCATAATTTGATACCATGCATTTTTCTTATATATATGGTTGTTATTCCTTTTCCAGTGAGATCGTAGCCAGAGATGGATAATTGGCTGAATGAAGCATCCTTGCAATTGCTTTACTTCCAGTACCAAATTTGCGTGTTCCTTTTCGAGAAGATGGTGTCCAATATAAAAGAAAACAAAAAGTTCTACTATTCAAGGCCTTGCATTCTTGGGGCAGTACGATTTGTCAAATGTTACTTTTTTATCAAATTACTTCAATAAACATTTTTAATACATATATATATGTATTATATATATATATGTATGTGTATTTTAATTAATAAGCTATTCTTGGAAAGCTGTTCCAATTATAGTTTACATTTGTTCCAGCATTCTAGCTATTATGTTAACCATCAAATTGTATGAAATCCCAATATTCTTTATTTTGTAGTGATCATAAGTCTTGGGACTTCGAATTTATGGATATATTGTTTTCCAAGCCTGTCATGCACGTAAATGGACTTTGTGGTAAAATAACTAATACATAATATTGATAAATAAATTTTAAAGGAGAGAAAAAAAAGGAAAAATTACAATGTAAAAGTTTGTTTTTTTAACTAAGTCAAGAAAATTTAATTAGATAATGAGTCACAAGACCCATAAAAAGCATCAAAAGATGCTAAACAACCGACTCAGCGAGAAAAATCAGCAGACAGAAAATCAACCCAAAACAAAAAATGCAAACAGCAAACAGAAATCATGTTAAAGTGTCCTTTTTTTTTTTGGTTACAAGAGTGTTGTGTTATTTAAAGACATAAAAAGACGAAACTAAAACTAGAAACAAAAAAGGTTGTGAAAAATAAAAAACCTAGAAACTCAACTAAACATAAAACCATTTAATGGTCGCCTCCCAATTGCGGTTTCTGTGAAGCTAATCGTTTGACAGAATTTTTGACATAGTCAGGGGAGTGGATCGACAGGAAATGTTTGTGGCTTGGTGGTTGGTGTTTTTGTTGACTTTGACAGGGGAAAAATTGCAAAGGTGAGAAACTCATGTCTTGATGGCAGGTCGAGATCAGTTCTGCCATTCCTGCAGATGTAGGCTGCTGTCTAAGGTGTATTTGTTTCTTTCTAGTTTTATGTTTTTATGTTCTTCTAGGAAGTTTAGTTAAGATCTTTGGGATTTTTCTGATCTTAGGATGGATTGCTGTTTTGTAAGGGGATTTGAATGATGTTGGGATCTTGTTGTATCTATCCTTTTCACATCTTAATTATCAATAAATTATCTGATTGAGCAAAAAGAAACATAAAACCATTTAGAAAAGAGAAAATAGATCCCAGAAATTTTATGTATATATACTAATTATAAATTTTCTAACTGAATATATAGATGTTATATGACTCGTTGTACCATCTCAATTGAAGAAATGCCAAAAAAGATCAATTCTACAATAAAATATATATTAATAAAATTATAATGGTAATTTCATTTTTGTATGTGTATTTATTTTACTTTAGTTTCTCTTTAATTTTGAGATAATCTTAAAATCTTTTATTTTTATTTTTAATGTTTATTTAAATAATTAAAATTTTATCTATTTCACCCACATAGTGAGTGCGCATAAGTTAGAGACTAGTAGTTTATTAAACAAATTAAGAGATGTGAGATTCATATTCTAATTATTTGTAGAAAAAAAAAAGACAAAATTTACATTGGTTTTATATTTTCCTTACCAATAGATTTTGTTTAGTTTTATGTTGAAAAGCCTTTTAAATTAATATGTAAAGTATTTCAGTTATTATATAATATTTTTCTTGTAATTAGCATACAAGGATTCTAAATATTAGTACCTCAAATAATCAACTTTTTCCTATTAACTAAAAAGGTTGAAACAATGTATGTTAATAACTATCAAATTCTAATTGCATAACTTTTAAATAATAGGACCATATATGTATTTGAGATGAAAATAAATGAATGGTACGAAGGAGTGAAAGGCAGAGACAGGCACATTAGGAAATCATAAATTTATTTGCTTAGGATGATTTCATAACAATGCATATAATTTAGAAAATATTACAAATTGTTGAGGCTTGGTTTGGATTAATGGCATCTGAAGAGTTCTTTGGCTCAGCTCATGCTTTAAAAGAAAAAATCGAACAACTTGGAGAATTGATACAAAAGAGTAGGCATCTAGTGGTATTTACAGGTGTGGGAATATCAACTTATTGTGAATGAGAACTTTCTCTCTCTCTCTCTCTCTCTCTCTCTGTGGTGCCGAGTATATAAATTAAAAGAAACTAGTTATTTTTAATTTAAATACTAAAAATTAATTGACAAATAACAGTTAACATATTTTTCTCCATTTTTTGTTTTATTTTTAGTCATTATTATTTTTATATGAAATAAATGTTGTTATTTTACAAAATTTTCCTTTAAATCTTCCATTATGCTAATAAAATTTAAAGAGAAATTTTTACCTAAAATATTCTTAGATGTGTATTTGCAGTCTCCCTAAAAATTCTATAAGGGAGAAACCTTAATTTATTCATTATTATTTATTGCTTAAAATATTTAACCCTAATTCTAGAATAGTATAAATGAAATATATAAAAGAAAACATTTAAAGTAAACAAATTAAATTAATTAACAAAATAAATAAACAGGTCAAATAAATTAAACTATATATGTTTTTTAAAAATATCAATATGCAGAATAAATAGATTCATAACAAACAAAATAAGCAAATAAAGCACAAAAAAAAATTCAAACAAATGGATCTAAGGACATCTCAGGAACTACATTTTTTTGGTAACAAGAACTTAGAGGTGACAAAAGTTGACCCGACTCGAAAAATCCACCCCATTAATCCGAATCCAAACTCGACCGATCCGATTTGACTAAAAAAGTCAACAACCCAAATCCAACCCGATCCAAATCCGAATTGATCCGAAATCAAATTTATCCGAATTTACATTAATCCAAACCCGACCGGATCTGAACCCGAATTGATCCGAACCCAAATTCATCCGAATTTAGATTAACTCGAACCCGAATTGATCCGAACCTGAGTTGATCCAAACCCAAATTGACCCGAATCCAAATTGATCCGAATCCAAATTTACCCAAACCAGAAAAGATTCAAACTTAAACTTAATATTATCAATAAATTATTTAAATGTTAAAATTAATTATCAAAGTATTTTAATATAGTAAAAATATAATTTTGTTCAATAATATGAGTGTTATATATTTTTTTAATCTAGTTAAATTTAAATATTCACTTTTATATTGCATTCATTTAAACCTAATGTATAATTATTTAATGGCTAATCTATAATAGAGTACAGAAGCTATATCATCTACACTTAATGTCTCCAATTATTCTATAAAAAATCAAGATAAATTAAAGAGATATATAGTAATGTTTTATGATATTTAGTAGGGATTATTAAATCACTTTGATTCATAAAGTTATTAATTATTATAAATAATAAAAATAAAATGAAAAAAATGTAATTAATTTATGAATATTGGTAAATATATTATAAAGAAAACTATCATACAAATTATTAAATATTTTGATTATTTCAATCCCAATTGTACTATAGGTCATGTAAGAAGAAAATTTTATTTTCATGAGTTTTGTAATTTTTAGAAATATGATTTCAGTTGATTTGCATACCAGATAAATCACATTGAGATGACCAAGGCTTAATCCAATAAATCTGTCCAATTGACCCGAATCCAAATCCGACCAACCCGAATCCAAATCCGACTAACCCGAATTGACTAAAAAAGTCAACAACCCAAACTCGATCTAATTCGAACCCAATTAATCCGAACCCAAATTGATCCGAATTCAAATTGATCCAAACCCGACCTTATTCGAACCCAAAATGATCCGAACCCGAAATGATCTAAACCCGAAATAAACCCATTTTTCCTTGACCCAAACCCGACCTTATCCGAACTCGAAATGATCCGATTTTTCCTTAACCCGAAATGATCCGATCCAAAATGATCCGACCCAAACCCAATCCGACCCACCCATTTGCCACCTCTACAGGAACTACTTTTATTTCATACTAACGTCAAATTGTAATAAGATTATTTAATAAAGAAATTAAAACTACCAAGAACGATATTATATTATATTATATTATATTATATTATATTATATTATATTATATTATATTATATATATTATATTATATTATATTATATATTAAAAAAATCCCTTTGTGGGGATATGTTGATACCTGTTTTTTTTTTGTTTTAATTTTGACATTAAAAATAGGTTTAATAGCCAAAAAAGCCCTCAACCTTTAGCATAAAATGTAATTAAGCCCTCAACGTTTTATAGCGTAGAAATTAGTCCATAAACTTTTATTTCATTGTAAATAAACCCTCAACCTTTTATAATTATGTGTAACATCCCGTTACCACATTTTTCACGTATTTCCATACAACTTTACCGGTTGGGCTATCTGCGATGCCATTAACATTCAACAGTAACAGTGATAAATGATAAACATTTATCTATTAATTATGGAATATGAAATTTCTTTTCATTATTCCTTACATCTGACATCCCCTATTAATCTTTATTTCACTAAGGTAGTACTGTATACATATGTTTGATATGTAAAAGAGAAGAGACTGTACCTGTCACATTTAACGTGCCATGCCTCGGTGCTTTAAGCATAGCTATACCCATCTGAGAGCTAATTCTCTTAACTCAGTGTACTTCTTATCTGTGGAGTTAAAACAAAGGGGTGAGCGATTCATACGCTCAGTAAAGGAAACATATGCTGCTTTAAATAAAGCAAAACTATATATCACAACGCATTTATTCTTTTCTTAATAATAACCCAGTAGAAAAGACAGTGGATATATAGTAAACAACTCTCTTAAAACACCATTCAAATCACTGGCTAACAGTTTACTTTAAAATGTAGTAAACACTATATAGGATTTCAACAAATCCTCACAGTAAATAGAAATTGGTAAGTTGAGACTAGGCAACAAATAAATCATGCTATCATCGTTCCCCCTCCCCCTTGCGAGAACGGAATCTGCCGCTTTTGGGGTGCATCTGTAGGCCATCGCCCCTCACGGCTATCTCAGATCTATGGCCATAATCTATACTGGTCCTCGGGTCCACTTGCCAAGTGACCTCTAGACCGTGATGACTTGGCGGGTCCATCAGCCCTGTGACGCCCTGAGGTGCACTCTTTGGTCCATCGACCCGAGCCACCGCCCCAGGCGAGTCACGCACTATCAACGCATGAACTCAGGGCCTAAAGTCTCAAAATAACTTTTATATCTCATGAAAACCTTTAAGGCTTATCTCACCTACATTATCATTTACTCAAATGATTTAATTCCCGAAAAGGTTTTAGGTTTTCTGTTTACAAAACACTTTGAAAACTTTCCAAAATTCTCAACTTTTAAAACCTGTCCGCCCATGGTCAGCTTGCCCGTTATGGCTTGCCCATGGCAGCTCGCCCATGGCGGAGAACATGTGTTCGCCCCACCCAACTTGCACTTTAAATCGACAAGCAAAATTGGCTCGCCCTCAGTGGCTCGCCCATTAGTCATTTCGTCAAAAAGGTTTATATTTTTCTATTTTCAAAATATTTAAAATAGCTCATTTTCCTATGAAAATATCATCGAAATCGATTCGCCATGGTCAGCTCGCCAATCCGGCTCGTCCATGGTCAAGTCTAAAGTGTGGAGTACTCGCCCGCCACCTTCTACATTTAAAACAAAAGACTGGCTCGCCCATAGCTTTCTTAACAAAAAGGGTCGCCCGCCCCGAAATTTTAAAGTTTGGCTGCGCCAATAGCAGTCTGCCAAAATCATATAAACGTTTGGCTCGCCCGCCATTTATTAAAAACATGAGTCTTGCTCAGAAAATCATTAAAGGCATCGTTCGCCTCAAATGATAAAAAGATTGGCTCGCCCGCCAATACACAAGGGATCGCCCGCCTAGTTTCTCCCAATCAAAATATAAGGGTCGGCCTTTAGCACGCCCAAATCAACACAATTATCAAAATAATGCATGTCATAAAACAAACAATTTCTCAATAATTTCTAAAATGTGCTCCACAGGACATGCATTCACTTCACACACATCTCCCTTACCTGGTTTCACGAAGCTTTGCTTCGCCATGCTTCCTGCTCGCCAATAGCCTTTTCCAATTATCGCTGCAATTAATTATAAATTCTATTAATATTTCTTTTTATATCACTTGGCGAGATTAAAATAAATCAAATGACTACTCGCCCAACAGAGTTCTACTAGCACAACCGAGCTGCCATTCAAATAAATGTTTTACACGTGGAAGCTCGCCGCCAGTCAACTCACGAGGCCTTCATTGGCTTAATTGTGGAGTTCGCCCACAATTCTACTCGCCCAATGCCCTTATGCATTTGAGCTCGCCATTATTTCACTTCACTAGATTGGGCGTTCTCGCCCTTTGAACCAGACTTTACCTTGGCGAGTTCCTTATTATCTACTCGCCTCATTGGCGATTAACTAGTTTTCAACATGGGCGATCACTCTAGTCGCCATTGTCGTCACTTATTTCCATTATTTTCCTTGTTTTCATATTCTCCAAAGATCTAACTAAAAACAAAACTGTATCTATGTTTATTACTTCAATAAAAATAGAAATCTATCATTGAGCATCAAGAAAACTCAGAAATATGAAACTCACCTCAACCAACTGCGCTTCCAGAGCAGATTGCTTTCTATCTCCTGTTAGCCTCACTTTGCTTCTTCCTTTAATTCATCAACGAGGAGGAAAGTTCTTGCAAATAGATTTTCTTATTTGGCTAACTTTAAGGTTTAAAGTTTAGTAGATCAATCATGGCAGAGAAATAGAAGAAACAGAGGGTAACTTGCATGGAGTGGTTTTTCGTGAAGAAGATGGAATTGGCTAACTCGGTTTTCCTCAATTGTTTCTTCTTATATAACCATGCTCAACCAATCAATAGCTACCGCCTGTCCCTTATCTGTTTCTTTCATCATTGTTCACTGTCTTTCCTGCATTTAAGGCATGAAGAAAACTGCAGCTCAAAGTGGCGGGAAGTCTCCCTTTCACACACCTTTTTCTGCTTCTGTTGACATTGTTTTGTTTCTCAACCAATCAGGTAAATTCCTTACTGGTTTCAACCTCTTCTCCATTAATACTCTTCAACCGATGACTTACAGTCAATTTTGGCTGCTAATTGGTTTGAAGCCATTTTCCTTTGTCCACACAAGCTGATTCCTGGTCTCCACCTCGTCTTGAGACCTCTAGCCAAATTACATCAGTTCGCCAACCTTTCAGCTTTCTACTTTATCTTGATGCAAACTTTAAATTTGGCAATTACAAGAAATTTCCTTTTCTTAGCAATCACATATAGGCTTGGCGATTATAATTTATAGCTCTACTCGCCCACTTGCTACCATATGGGCGATCACAGCCTCGCCCCATTGGGCGACCATCTCCAATAACCTTGCTGGCGAACTCCACTATTCGCCCACGCCATCGTCCAACTCACATCACCTATGGCAATTGTCATCTTGCTCGCCCATTGGCGAGTTACCTCTTACTCATCCGTAGAGGATTTCACTTAATTTACTCCGTTCTCATCTCAAGTTAAGGAGCTTTTCAACAAAATGGAAATCAATATCCTTTATTTATTTAATTTCCATTATCACTTTTATGAAATTAGACTCTACAGTATGTAAGAATCAGGTCTTACATTTTCTCCCCACCTTAGGAAATTTGGTCCTCCAAATTTTAACCAGATCTATCAGTGTGAAAGCTGTGTATATTTTTACACATAAGGCATTCTAATTCTCAAGTAGCCTCATACTGCCAGAGCATCAATCAAAGAATAAATCTTAGATCATAACACTTATCACTACACTTTATCCTTCCTATCCAAAAATCTGTACCGATTTCTCAAAGTAATTCATGTCCTCTCTAATCTCTAGGATTCTTGTTGAATCACGTGAGAACTATATGGATAGTACTTTCTCATCCTTGAGACATGAATACATTATGCACTCCTAACAACTCGGGAGGTAATGCACATCTTTCACATGATCTAAGATCTCCAACGATCCAATGCATCGAGAACTCAATTTCTCTCTCACTATGCATCTCAATGGTGAGACCTTGATATACATAACCTCTTATATATCTCAAGAAGTCGTTCGACCAAGTCGAAAATAGTTTTCGGTCTCCCATTTTCCCATGCTATTGTGGATTATATCGTCTGCTAAATAACCTCTTTCAAGTGCTATGCCTATACTCCCTTTGGCCATTATCATTAACAAACTCTGCCAGGGTAGAGGATTACCCAGGAGCCTATAAAATCAACTGCACACGATCACACCATATCCTCGAGCGTCCATCTCATACGCTCGGACTGTCTCTTAGTCTGCGGATAAACTGCGGTGCGAAACTCAATCGGGATCCCATAGCTTCCTGTAATCTCCTCTCAACACTGAGATACGAAGTGGGACTCCCTATCAACTATAATGCTCACTGGAATACTGTAAACCTCACCATTTCCCTGACATATAATCCGGCCAAGGCATTAATTAGCTCAACAAATTCCATAATCAAGGAATGAGCAGACTTAATATATCCACAACTATCCAGATAGCATTTTACTCTTTTCAATTTTTTCATTGAGTATAGGAAGTACCTCTAATATAGGTATTTTTCTTCCTTATCACCTTCTCACTCTTATTTAATCTCGTCTCCAATATGAGACCACGGATATCTCTTTTATATTCCTTATTGTCCTTAAGAGTATTGCCCGCCTCTTCCGGCCATCAATAATCATCCCTTTGGCGCTCTCCCGCGCTCTAGGATTATTCTCTCAAGTGAGTTGGCGACCACCTAGTTCGCCCACATCTCACAACATGTTATCCGTGTGTTGAGCGATCACCCCACTCGTAGGTCGCCCATCCCGAATTTTCTCAAAGTCCCTGAAGAATCTCGGGTTCTTTTCTCAAAACCAATTTACACTCCTCAAGTCTTTTATCATCCTTGAGAGTTAGTAACTCATCTATACTATTTATCACTTATCATCTCATTCAGTGCTAGTCGATTATAATTTGGTGACTATCATGTAGATAATTTTAATCATTCGTA
This sequence comes from Heritiera littoralis, assembly GCA_031772115.1. Lineage (NCBI taxonomy): Eukaryota > Viridiplantae > Streptophyta > Magnoliopsida > Malvales > Malvaceae > Heritiera > Heritiera littoralis. The sequence continues at coordinate 207,100 of JAPDPK010000250.1, read as the reverse complement.
TGTAATTGTCCCAGTAGTCTCTAAAATGCCACGCACCCGCTCTCAATATATCCCAGAGCATCCACACAATGCGCTCGGATATCTATATCAATCTGAGGCGGTGCTAACAGTAAAAATTTGGAATCCCAAAGCCTCTTGCTATTCTCTCAAAGCATATGGCGAATCAGGGATCCCTATCACAAGTACCCACTCACTGGAACTTCACATACGTCCTCTCTATTTCACCAATGTATATCGACTAAGGCACTTATTACATCCGAAACCTGATGATGAAGAAGTGAAATAATTTGGTTACTCAATCCATAATTACTTCTATAACATCATGGTTCTTTCGGATTCTTCACCACCTCACAGTGATTATTTCATGATTAATCTAGGACTGCTTTTTCTTTTGCAGACCTTAATATTAGCCACTGATTACGTCTCAGGTAATCATTCTCCCCTCGATCACTTCTCTTATTTCAAGTGATTATTCTATCTCTTATTCTCCTAGTACATGTAATGTCACTACTTGGAGAATATACTTTTCCTTACATCAATTTTGAAATTTAAATTTATTATCATTCAACTTTCATCACCACTTTACTTATACAATTTCACATTCCCAATATGTATATATACACATGTGTATATCCTTTTCCAGGATTAGCAGTACTTCTTGTATCTGCTCCTCTGAGTATGACAATTTCATCTTTTTTAATTCTGGCTTGTCATTAATTCCAGCCATAACCACATAATGATCAGAGGAAATCACATTTATTCATATACTTAGGAACTACCTCATAACTTGTGTTCCCTAGTCATCATATGACTTGTCTTCTCAAGACAATTTCATTCTTTTACATTCATCACCACAACTGTTTTCCCACTTAATATAGTACTTTACTGTTACTATCTCGTAACCATTTCGAATACTATATTCATACATACCCATTCACTTCTATTTCCTCCCAATTAAGTATTGAATCAATAAAGTAGCAAATTCCACAAACTCTTCAACAATTCATTCGTGCTATACGGGTAAAACTCATAAATTTTATACCCCAATAAGCACACTTTAACCTCACTTAAGTAGTAAAATCTTTTACTCAGACAATTTTAATGTCCACTTAATCAGTTGAGACTTCACGTCTCTAATATATATAGTCAATTAGAAACCAATGGTCACTGACTTAACAATAAGGTTTTCCATACCTTATTCAATAATATTGCTGATATCATAATACATGTTTATTCTCTTTAAAATCATCCTAGTTGGCTCTAGGCACACAAATAGGAAGGATACTACAGTCGGCTAGGGATCCAGATAGAATATGATAGGTATTTTAGAATACCATACTTGTTCCGGAACCTAGAAGCAACTGTAGAGAGTACTAATCCCATTGTTTCCAAACGATAAAATTTTCGTTTTCACCAGTTATATCAAACTAGTTTAGTTCTTTACTCATCAATCTCTCGAGTAATTTCTCAAGCTCTACTGATTCACTGGTAAGAGCTTACAACCAGATTCCTATTTCAATTCACCAACCTCTAAGCTTGTCAACTAAATCTCCATGCCAACTTATCATTTGGCAAATACGAGACATTTCATTTCTTGGCGATTACAGCTATTGTTCTATTCGCCACATTGCTTCGATTCATATCATATCATTGGCAATCGCTCTTCTCGCCACATTGTTATGATTTACACCACAATTGTTAAATCAGATTACTCACCATATTCTTTGGGCGATCATCACTAAAATTATTTGGGTGATCAGGATCCTCGCCCACTTTAGCAATCCATGTTATATAGGCAGACTAATGTTAGTTCTCGCCATCATCTAACTCGCCCACACCATTGGCGATCATACATTTGCACGCCCATTGGCGAGCTATCCCAATGTAGTTCTCGCCCATCGAGTATTTCACATAAATCTCATCCCGGTTCTATGGATATCGTAACGGACCAGCCCAACCGGCCATGGCAATCCCCTTTTGGGCCCATCGACAACGATTGCTGTGACAACGCTACTCATCCATACTGTCCTCTTTGGCGATCACCTCGATGCCCGGTTCTTCCAACCGTGCTCGAGTTCGCCCATCTCAAAGTTTTCTTTCTCATCCATAGACTCAAACACTTGACTTCCTCAAATGTCAAGTCACTACTAATATCCATTCTCCTAAAGATAAGGAGTATATATAACTAGTATTATTATAATCGATTTTATATCATTTCTCACACAATTCACCTTTTTAAATCCAGACCCCAAAATCCACAACGGGGCTGACTATCTCGCGACCTCTCATAGCTTGTACTCTGGGTCGTCTTACTTATCAATATATCAGTGGTGATATACAGTAGAAATCATCCTTTATACCATCAAATACTCATACTATTTCACCATCAATTTCTATTTTAAATTCATTTAATCACTTATGACTTTGAAAGAAAACATGTCAATATAGTGGTATATTCCTAAATTCCCCTTTAATTTTCTCTCTCATCAATATAACTCCAAACACGCGATCTTAGGGCTTATATGTTAATATTACCCCTTTTCATCTCAATATCATCATTTTCAGGATCTTAGTTCGATATGGACAGAGAAGTCCTGGTGGGGCCCTCACCGAGTTCCTCACTGCACCTTACCGAATAGACCCGACATTATGATGATAAGATCACCTATCTCATGCAAAATTTCCGGATTACTATCTCTATTTGTAACCCATAATTAATCAACTTTCACCATATTTCATCACTTAACTCATTTCACAATCATTCGACTCCTCTATACATTCAGACTATACAGTACTACAGGGGATGTTAACCTTTTTCAACACTTTCTATGCTAAAGGCATCAACAGACATCAGACCAACCCAAGCTCTGATACCATTAAATCTATAACATCCCGTTACCACATTTTTCACGTATTTCCATACAACTTTATCAGTTGAGCTGTCTGCGATGCCATTAACATTCAACAGTAACAGTGATAAATGATAAACATTTATCTATTAATTATGGAATATGAAATTTCTTTTCATTATTCCTTACATCTGACATCCCCTATTAACCTTTATTTCACTAAGGTAGTACTGTATACATATGTCTGATATGTAAAAGAGAAGAGACTGTACCTGTCACATTTAACGTGCCATGCCTCGGTGCTTTAAGCATAGTTATACCCATCTGAGAGCTAATTCTCTTAACTCCGTGTACTTCTTATCTGTGGAGTTAAAACAAAGGGGTGAGCGATTCATACGCTCAGTAAAGGAAACATATGCTGCTTTAAATAAAGCAAAACTATATATCACAACGCATTTATTCTTTTCTTAATAATAACCCAGTAGAAAAGACAGTGGATATATAGTAAACAACTCTCTTAAAACACCATTCAAATCACTGGTTAACAGTTTACTTTAAAATATAGTAAACACTATATAGGATTTCAACAAATCCTCACAGTAAACAGAAATTGGTAAGTTGAGACTAGGCAACAAATAAATCATGCTATCATCGTTCCCCCTCCCCCTTGCGAGAACGGAATCTGCCGCTTTTAGGGTGCACCCGTAGGCCATCGCCCCTCACGGCTATCTCAGATCTATGGCCATAATCTATACTGGTCCTCGGGTCCACTTGCCAAGTGACCTCGAGACCGCTGATGACTTGGCGGGTCCATCAGCCTGTGACGCCCTGAGGTGCACTCTTTGGTCCATCGACCCGAGCCACCGCCCCAGGCGAGTCACGCACTGTCAACGCATGAACTCAGGGCCTAAAGTCTCAAAATAACTTTTATATCTCATGAAAACCTTTAAGGGCTTATCTCACCTACATTATCATTTACTCAAATGATTTAATTCCCGAAAAGGTTTTAGGTTTTCTGTTTACAAAACACTTTGAAAACTTTCCAAAATTTTCAACTTGTAAAACCTGCCCGCCCATGGTCAGCTCGCCCATGGCGGAGAACATGTGTTCGCCCACCCAACTTGCACTTTAAATCGACAAGCAAAATTGGCTCGCCCTCAGTGGCTCGCCCATTAGTCATTTCGTCTAAAAAGGTTTATATTTTTCTATTTTCAAAAATATTTAAAATAGCTCATTTTCCTTATGAAAATATCATCGAAATCGATTCGCCATGGTCAGCTCGCCAATCCGGCTCGTCCATGGTCAAGTCTAAAGTGTGGACGAGTACTCGCCCGCCACCTTCTACATTTAAAACAAAAGACTGGCTCGCCCATAGCTTTCTTAACAAAAAGGGTCGCCCGCCCCGAAATTTTAAAGTTTGGCTTGCCCGCCAATAGCAGTCTGCCAAAATCTTATAAACGTTTGGCTCGCCCGCCATTTATTAAAAACATGAGTCTTTGCTCAGAAAATCATTAAAGGCATCGTTCGCTCAAATGATAAAAAGATTGGCTCGCCCGCCAATACACAAGGGATCGCCCGCCCTAGTTCACCCAATCAAAATATAAGGGTCGGCCTTTAGCACGCCCAAATCAACACAATTATCAAAATAATGCATGTCATAAAACAAAACAATTTCTCAATAATTTCTAAGAAATGTGCTCCACAGGACATGCATTCACTTCACACACATCTCCCTTGCCTGGTTCAACGAAGCTTTGCTTCGCCATGCTTCCTGCTCGCCAATAGCCTTTTCCAATTATCGGCTGCAATTAATTATAAATTCTATTAATATTTCTTTTTATATCACTTGGCGAGATTAAAATAAATCAAATGACTACTCGCCCAACAGAGTTCTAACTAGCACAACCGAGCTCGCCATTCAATAAATGTTTTACACGTGGAAGCTCGCCCGCCAGTCAACTCACGAGGCCTTCATTGGCTTAATTGTGGGAGTTCGCCCACAATTCTACTCGCCCAATGCCTTATGCATTTGAGCTCGCCCATTATTTCACTTCACTAGAATTGGGCGTTCTCGCCCTTTGAACACAGACTTTACCTTGGCGAGTTCCTTATTATCTACTCGCCTCATTGGCGATTACTAGTTTTCAACATGGGCGATCACTCTAGTCGCCATTGTCGTCACTTATTCCATTATTTTCCTTGTTTTCATATTCTCCAAAGATCTAACTAAAAACAAAACTGTATCTATGTTTATTACTTCATAAAACATAGAAATCTATCATTGAGCATCAAGAAAACCTCAGAAATATGAAACTCACCTCAACCAACTGCGCTTCCAGAGCAGATTGCTTTCTATCTCCTGTTAGCCTCACTTTGCTTCTTCCTTTAATTCATCAACGATGGAGGAAAGTTCTTGCAAATAGATTTTCTTATTTGGCTAACTTTAAGGTTTAAAGTTTAGTAGATCAATCATGGCAGAGAAATAGAAGAAACAGAGGGTAACTTGCAATGGAGTGGTTTTTCGTGAAGAAGATGGAATTGGCTAACTCGGTTTTCCTCAATTGTTTCTTCTTATATAACCATGCTCAACCAATCAATAGCTACCGCCTGCCCCTTATCCTGTTTCTTTCATCATTGTTCACGTCTTTCATGCATTTAAGGCATGAAGAAAACTGCAGCTCAAAGTGGCGTGGAAGTCTCCCTTTCACACACCTTTTTCTGCTTCTGTTGACATTGTTTTGTTTCTCAACCAATCAGGTAAATTCCTTACTGGTTTCAACCTCTTCTCCATTAATTCTCTTCAACCGTATGACTTACAAGTCAATTTTGGCTGCTAATTGGTTTGAAGCCATTTTCCTTTGTCCACACAAGCTGATTCCTGGTCTCCACCTCGTCTTGAGACCTCAGCTCTCCAAATTACATCAGTTCGCCAACCTTTCAGCTTTCTACTTTATCTTGATGCAAACTTTAAATTTGGCAATTACAAGAAATTTCCTTTTCTTAGCAATCACATATAGGCTTGGCGATTATAATTTATAGCTCTACTCGCCCACTTGCTACCATATGGGCGATCACAGCCTCGCCCCATTGGGCGACCATCTCCAATAACTTGCTGGCGAACTCCACTATTCGCCCACGCCATCGTCCAACTCACCATCACCTATGGCGATTGTCATCTTGCTCGCCCATTGGCGAGTTACCCTCTTACTCATCCGTAGAGGATTTCACTTAATTTACTCCGTTCTCATCTCAAGTTAAGGAGCTTTTCAACAAAATGGAAATCAATATCCTTTATTTATTTAATTTCCATTATCACTTTTATGAAATTAGACTCTACAGTAGTGTAGAATCAGGTCTTACATTTTCTCCCCACCTTAGGAAATTTGGTCCTCCAAATTTTAACCAGATCTATCAGTGTGAAAGCTGTGTATATTTCTTACACATAAGGCATTCTAATTCTCAAGTAGCCTCATACTGCCAGAGCATCAATCAAAGAATAAATCTTAGATCATAACACTTTATCACTACACTTTATCCTTCCTATCCAAAATCTGTACCGATTTCTCAAGTAATTCATGTCCTCTCTAATCTCTAGGATTCTTGTTGAATCACGTGAGAACTATATGGATAGTACTTTCTCATCCTTGAGACATGAATACATTATGCACTCCTAACAACTCGGGAGGTTGCACATCTTTCACATGATCTAAGATCTCCAACGATCCAATGCATCGAGAACTCAATTTCTCTCTCACTATGCATCTCAATGGTGAGACCTTGATATACATAACCTCTTATATATCTCAAGAAGTCTGTTCGACCAAGTCGAAAATAGTTTTCGGTCTCCCATTTTCCCATGCTATTGTGGATTATATCGTCTGCTAAATAACCTCTTTCAAGTGCTATGCCTATACTCCCTTTGGCCATTATCATTAACAAACTCTGCCAGGGTAGAGGATTATCCCAGGAGCCTATAAAATCAACTGCACACGATCACACCATATCCTCGAGCGTCCATCTCATACGCTCGGACTGTCTCTTAGTCTGCGGATAAACTGCGGTGCGAAACTCAATCGGGATCCCATAGCTTCCTGTAATCTCTCTCAACACTGAGATACGAAGTGGGACTCCCTATCAACTATAATGCTCACTGGAATACTGTAAAACCTCACCATTTCCCTGACATATAATCCGGCCAAGGCATTAATTAGCTCAACAAATTCCATAATCAAGGAATGAGCAGACTTAATATATCCACAACTATCCAGATAGCATTTTACTCTTTTCAATTTTTCATTGAGTATAGGAAGTACCTCTAATATAGGTATTTTTCTTCCTTATCACCTTCTCAACTCTTATTTAATCTCGTCTCCAATATGAGACCACGGATATCTCTTTATATTCCTTATTGTCCTTAAGAGTATTGCCCGCCTCTTCCGGCCATCAATAATCATCCCTTTGGCGCTCTCCCGCGCTCTAGGATTATTCTCTCAAGTGAGTTGGCGACCACCTAGTTCGCCCACATCTCACAACATGTTATCCGGTGTTGAGCGATCACCCCACTCGTAGGTCGCCCATCCCGAATTTTCTCAAAGTCCTGAAGAATCTCGGGTTCTTTTCTCAAAACCAATTTACACTCCCTCAAGTCTTTTATCATCCTTGAGAGTTAGTAACTCATCTATACTATTTATCACTTATCATCTCATTCAGTGCTAGTCGATTATAATTTGGTGACTATCATGTAGATAATTTTAATCATTCGTATGTAATTGTCCCAGTAGTCTCTAAAATGCCACGCACCCGCTCTCAATATATCCCAGAGCATCCACACAATGCGCTCGGATATCTATATCAATCTGAGGCGGTGCTAACAGTAAAAATTTGGAATCCCAAAGCCTCTTGCTATTCTCTCAAAGCATATGGCGAATCAGGGATCCCTATCACAAGTACCCACTCACTGGAACTTCACATACGTCCTCTCTATTTCACCAATGTATATCGACTAAGGCACTTATTACATCCCGAAACCTGATGATGAAGAAGTGAAATAATTTGGTTACTCAATCCATAATTACTTCTATAACATCATGGTTCTTTCGGATTCTTCACCACCTCACAGTGATTATTTCATGATTAATCTAGGACTGCTTTTCTTTTGCAGACCTTAATATTAGCCACTGATTACGTCTCAGGTAATCATTCTCCCCTCGATCACTTCTCTTATTTCAAGTGATCATTCTATCTCTTATTCTCCTAGTACATGTAATGTCACTACTTGGAGAATATACTTTTCCTTACATCAATTTCTGAAATTTAAATTTATTATCATTCAACTTTCATCACCACTTTACTTATACAATTTCACATTCCCAATATGTACATATATACACATGTGTATATCCTTTTCCAGGATTAGCAGTACTTCTTGTATCTGCTCCTCTGAGTATGACAATTTCATCTTTTTTAATTCTGGCTTGTCATTAATTCCAGCCATAACCACATAATGATCAGAGGAAATCACATTTATTCATATACTTAGGAACTACCTCATAACTTGTGTTCCCTAGTCATCATATGACTTGTCTTCTCAAGACAATTTCATTCTTTTACATTCATCACCACAACTGTTTTCCCACTTAATATAGTACTTTACTGTTACTATCTCGTAACCATTTCGAATACTATATTCATACATACCCATTCACTTCTATTTCCTCCCAATTAAGTATTGAATCAATAAAGTAGCAAATTCCACAAACTCTTCAACAATTCATTCGTGCTATACGGGTAAAACTCATAAATTTTATACCCCAATAAGCACACTTTAACCTCACTTAAGTAGTAAAATCTTTTACTCAGACAATTTTAATGTCCACTTAATCAGTTGAGACTTCACGTCTCTAATATTATATGTCAATTAGAAACCAATGGTCACTGACTTAACAATAAGGTTTTCCATACCTTATTCAATAATATTGCTGATATCAATATACATGTTTATTCTCTTTAAAATCATCCTAGTTGGCTCTAGGCACACAAATAGGAAGGATACTACAGTCGGCTAGGGATCCAGATAGAATATGATAGGTATTTTAGAATACCATACTTGTTCCGGAACCTAGAAGCAACTGTAGAGAGTACTAATCCCATTGTTTCCAAAACGATAAAATTTTCGTTTTCACCAGTTATATCAAACTAGTTTAGTTCTTTACTCATCAATCTCTCGAGTAATTTCTCAAGCTCTACTGATTCACTGGTAAGAGCTTACAACCAGATTCCTATTTCAATTCACCAACCTCTAAGCTTGTCAACTAAATCTCCATGCCAACTTTATCATTTGGCAAATACGAGACATTTCATTTTCTTGGCGATTACAGCTATTGTTCTATTCGCCACATTGCTTCGATTCATATCATATCATTGGCAATCGCTCTTCTCGCCACATTGTTATGATTTACACCACAATTTGTTAATCAGATTACTCACCATATTCTTTGGGCGATCATCACTAAAATTATTTGGGTGATCAGGATCCTCGCCCACTTTAGCAATCCATGTTATATAGGCAGACAAATGTTAGTTCTCGCCATCATCTAACTTGCCCCACACCATTGGCGATCATACATTTGCAAGCCCATTGGCGAGCTATCCCAATGTAGTTCTCGCCCATCGAGTATTTCACATAAATCTCATCCCGGTTCTATGGATATCGTAACGGACCAGCCCAACCGGCCATGGCAATCCCCTTTTGGGCCCATCGACAACGATTGCTGTGACAACGCTACTCATCCATACTGTCCTCTTTGGCATCACCTCGATGCCCGGTTCTTCCAACCGTGCTCGAGTTCGCCCATCTCAAAGTTTTCTTTCTCATCCATAGACTCAAACACTTGACTTCCTCAAATGTCAAGTCACTACTAATATCCATTCTCCTAAAGATAAGGAGTATATATAACTAGTATTATTATAATCGATTTTATATCATTTCTCACACAATTCACCTTTTTAAATCCAGACCCCAAAATCCACAACGGGGCTGACTATCTCGCGACCTCTCATAGCTTGTACTCTGGGTCGTCTTACTTATCAATATATCAGTGGTGATATACAGTAGAAATCATCCTTTATACCATCAAATACTCATACTATTTCACCATCAATTTCTATTTTAAATTCATTTAATCACTTATGACTTTGAAAGAAAACATGTCAATATAGTGGTATATTCCTAAATTCCCCTTTAATTTTCTCTCTCATCAATATAACTCCAAACACGCGATCTTAGGGCTTATATGTTAATATTACCCCTTTTCATCTCAATATCATCATTTTCAGGATCTTAGTTCGATATGGACAGAGAAGTCCTGGTGGGGCCCTCACCGAGTTCCTCACTGCACCTTACCGAATAGACCCGACATTATGATGATAAGATCACCTATCTCATGCAAAATTTCCGGATTACTATCTCTATTTGTAACCCATAATTAATCAACTTTCACCATATTTCATCACTTAACTCATTTCACAATCATTCGACTCCTCTATACATTCAGACTATACAGTACTACAGGGGATGTTAACCTTTTTCAACACTTTCTATGCTAAAGGCATCAACAGACATCAGACCAACCCAAGCTCTGATACCATTAAATCTATAACATCCCGTTACCACATTTTTCACGTATTTCCATACAACTTTATCAGTTGAGCTGTCTGCGATGCCATTAACATTCAACAGTAACAGTGATAAATGATAAACATTTATCTATTAATTATGGAATATGAAATTTCTTTTCATTATTCCTTACATCTGACATCCCCTATTAACCTTTATTTCACTAAGGTAGTACTGTATACATATGTCTGATATGTAAAAGAGAAGAGACTGTACCTGTCACATTTAACGTGCCATGCCTCGGTGCTTTAAGCATAGTTATACCCATCTGAGAGCTAATTCTCTTAACTCCGTGTACTTCTTATCTGTGGAGTTAAAACAAAGGGGTGAGCGATTCATACGCTCAGTAAAGGAAACATATGCTGCTTTAAATAAAGCAAAACTATATATCACAACGCATTTATTCTTTTCTTAATAATAACCCAGTAGAAAAGACAGTGGATATATAGTAAACAACTCTCTTAAAACACCATTCAAATCACTGGTTAACAGTTTACTTTAAAATATAGTAAACACTATATAGGATTTCAACAAATCCTCACAGTAAACAGAAATTGGTAAGTTGAGACTAGGCAACAAATAAATCATGCTATCATCGTTCCCCCTCCCCCTTGCGAGAACGGAATCTGCCGCTTTTAGGGTGCACCCGTAGGCCATCGCCCCTCACGGCTATCTCAGATCTATGGCCATAATCTATACTGGTCCTCGGGTCCACTTGCCAAGTGACCTCGAGACCGCTGATGACTTGGCGGGTCCATCAGCCTTGTGACGCCCTGAGGTGCACTCTTTGGTCCATCGACCCGAGCCACCGCCCCAGGCGAGTCACGCACTGTCAACGCATGAACTCAGGGCCTAAAGTCTCAAAATAACTTTTATATCTCATGAAAACCTTTAAGGGCTTATCTCACCTACATTATCATTTACTCAAATGATTTAATTCCCGAAAAGGTTTTAGGTTTTCTGTTTACAAAACACTTTGAAAACTTTCCAAAATTTTCAACTTGTAAAACCTGCCCGCCCATGGTCAGCTCGCCCATGGCGGAGAACATGTGTTCGCCCACCCAACTTGCACTTTAAATCGACAAGCAAAATTGGCTCGCCCTCAGTGGCTCGCCCATTAGTCATTTCGTCTAAAAAGGTTTATATTTTTCTATTTTCAAAAATATTTAAAATAGCTCATTTTCCTTATGAAAATATCATCGAAATCGATTCGCCATGGTCAGCTCGCCAATCCGGCTCGTCCATGGTCAAGTCTAAAGTGTGGACGAGTACTCGCCTGCCACCTTCTACATTTAAAACAAAAGACTGGCTCGCCCATAGCTTTCTTAACAAAAAGGGTCGCCCGCCCCGAAATTTTAAAGTTTGGCTTGCCCGCCAATAGCAATCTGCCAAAATCTTATAAACGTTTGCTCGCCCGCCATTTATTAAAAACATGAGTCTTTGCTCAGAAAATCATTAAAGGCATCGTTCGCTCAAATGATAAAAAGATTGGCTCGCCCGCCAATACACAAGGGATCGCCCGCCCTAGTTCACCCAATCAAAATATAAGGGTCGGCCTTTAGCACGCCCAAATCAACACAATTATCAAAATAATGCATGTCATAAAACAAAACAATTTCTCAATAATTTCTAAGAAATGTGCTCCACAGGACATGCATTCACTTCACACACATCTCCCTTGCCTGGTTCAACGAAGCTTTGCTTCGCCATGCTTCCTGCTCGCCAATAGCCTTTTCCAATTATCGGCTGCAATTAATTATAAATTCTATTAATATTTCTTTTTATATCACTTGGCGAGATTAAAATAAATCAAATGACTACTCGCCCAACAGAGTTCTAACTAGCACAACCGAGCTCGCCATTCAATAAATGTTTTACACGTGGAAGCTCGCCCGCCAGTCAACTCACGAGGCCTTCATTGGCTTAATTGTGGGAGTTCGCCCACAATTCTACTCGCCCAATGCCTTATGCATTTGAGCTCGCCCATTATTTCACTTCACTAGAATTGGGCGTTCTCGCCCTTTGAACACAGACTTTACCTTGGCGAGTTCCTTATTATCTACTCGCCTCATTGGCGATTACTAGTTTTCAACATGGGCGATCACTCTAGTCGCCATTGTTGTCACTTATTCCATTATTTTCCTTGTTTTCATATTCTCCAAAGATCTAACTAAAAACAAAACTGTATCTATGTTTATTACTTCATAAAACATAGAAATCTATCATTGAGCATCAAGAAAACCTCAGAAATATGAAACTCACCTCAACCAACTGCGCTTTCAGAGCAGATTGCTTTCTATCTCCTGTTAGCCTCACTTTGCTTCTTCCTTTAATTCATCAACGATGGAGGAAAGTTCTTGCAAATAGATTTTCTTATTTGGCTAACTTTAAGGTTTAAAGTTTAGTAGATCAATCATGGCAGAGAAATAGAAGAAACAGAGGGTAACTTGCAGTGGAGTGGTTTTTCGTGAAGAAGATGGAATTGGCTAACTCGGTTTTCCTCAATTGTTTCTTCTTATATAACCATGCTCAACCAATCAATAGCTACCGCCTGTCCCTTATCCTGTTTCTTTCATCTTTGTTCACGTCTTTCATGCATTTAAGGCATGAAGAAAACTGCAGCTCAAAGTGGCGTGGAAGTCTCCCTTTCACACACCTTTTTCTGCTTCTGTTGACATTGTTTTGTTTCTCAACCAATCAGGTAAATTCCTTACTGGTTTCAACCTCTTCTCCATTAATTCTCTTCAACCGTATGACTTACAAGTCAATTTTGGCTGCTAATTGGTTTGAAGCCATTTTCCTTTGTCCACACAAGCTGATTCTCGGTCTCCACCTCGTCTTGAGACCTCAGCTCTCCAAATTACATCAGTTCGCCAACCTTTCAGCTTTCTAGCTTTATCTTGATGCAAACTTTAAATTTGGCAATTACAAGAAATTTCCTTTTCTTAGCAATCACATATAGGCTTGGCGATTATAATTTATAGCTCTACTCGCCCACTTGCTACCATATGGGCGATCACTAGCCTCGCCCCATTGGGCGACCATCTCCAATAACTTGCTGGCGAACTCCACTATTCGCCCACGCCATCGTCCAACTCACCATCACCTATGGCAATTGTCATCTTGCTCGCCCATTGGCGAGCTACCCTCTTACTCATCCGTAGAGGATTTCACTTAATTTGCTCCGTTCTCATCTCAAGTTAAGGAGCTTTTCAACAAAATGGAAATCAATATCCTTTATTTATTTAATTTTCATGATCACTTTTATGAAATTAGACTCTACAGTAGTGTAGAATCAGGTCTTACATTATGCAATTAAGTCCAAATCTGTTAAATGACACTAACTGTCATTTAGACATCTAACATGAAAGCTGACATGGATAGCTTAGTTGACTGCACGTGGCATGCCACGTGTGCAATACTAACGGAAGTTAGTGTCATTTAACAGATTTGGACTTAATTACATAATTGTAAAAGGTTGAGGGTTTATTTGCAATGAAATAAAAGTTTATGTAATGATTTCCACGCGATAAAACGTTGAGGGCTTAATTCCATTTTATGCTAAAGGTTGAGGACTTTTTTGGCTATTAAGCCTTAAAATAATATCTATAGCACAACAGCTATATAAAAAGAGCTCTTTTTGGGTCCTTTGGTTGACAAGTGTCTTGAGATATAAAAGTAAATTTATTTATCATTTGTTTTTTCTTATTTATCAATAAAAAAATAAAAAGTTATTTTATTAGTTTATTTTATTTTTATTCTTATAAATATTGAAGGTTTTTGATAATTCCAAATATAATTTTAAAAAGTCAAACTAAGCTTAAAAGTGATAAAATTATGTTTTTCTTAATATAATACACTTAAAAAAATTGAATTTATGATTATTCCCACTATAATTTCAAATTTTAATTTTGAATTTATATTTTATTATCAATGAGATTACTAAAAATATTTTATAATAATTATTTTGATAGATTTACCTATAAAACATTTTAAAAAAAGTTAATAAGACAACCATTAAAAAAATTAGTTTAATCAATTTGAACTAAATAAATAGGATGTTAATTTTGTGCTAATGGAGAGCAATTTGGTAAGGTGTAATTTTCATGTGAATAGTGTCAGCAAATTATTCAAAATTAGTTTAATTAATTTGAGCTAAACACTAAATTTAACTATTTACTTACTCAATTTATATTTTTTTATCTATTTAATTTTTAATTTTATGCATATAATATTTTATCAAATTATCAATATTTTTTAATAAAGGTTACTACTATAAAAATTGACTAAATTAAATAAAATTATTTAATAAATAAAACGCAATAACTTTTTGAATAAGAAAACAATATTAAAAATTTTATTAAATAAATTTTAATTTTAAAATAATTAAAACAATTGAAAAAATGTAGATATGTTATCTATTTATTATTGTGTTTTTATTTAACAAAATTATATTCAAATTCGCAAGATGAGTTAAATAATATGTTTTAGAAAAAATAAAAAATTTATATTTTAAATTAAAAAAAATTAATCTTTGGCGTAACGGGGGCACACACTAGTACACATAAAATGAAACCTAATGATAATAAAATAAAGAATTAAATCTTATGTAACAAAAAAAAAAGAAGAATTAAATCTTAAAAAAGGCAAAGGCACGTGATATCATACCGCTTCTCATGCCAATTTGCATTTTCAGATTCCCTTTCGCGATAATGCTCTCGGCTTTCTTTTTCGTCTTTCTTTCCTCCTCCTTTCTATACCGAACGAGGGCTGCAACCTTCTTCCGTCTTTTATGGTGAGCTTCTGTATTTGTAAGTCTGATTGGGGTTTTGGACTTTTTTTTTCTGTTTGGTTAGTTTCTGGGTTATGGTCGGTTTTTCAGTTGAATATGGGTAGGTATTTTCGGTTCTGTTTAGCTTCTGCTCCTGGGTTCTCAATGGCTGAATTGATGAATTCTCCTCTGTGTTGAGTATTTCGGTCGTGGATGAATTCAAACTCTCCTGTCTGTGGCTAATAATTATGAATTTTGTTCCTCTTCAGTTGAACTTCTGAAACCCAAAAAAAATCAAAATTTTTTTCCTTCAATTCTCGATTCCCTTTTCTTATTTTTCTGAAACTGACTGTCCTGATTTGGAGCTTGTGACAGTGAGGCAAGAAGAATGTTTAGGAATTAGCAAGAAGAATGAGCAGAACAGAGCAGAATAGAGAAGAAAAGAGAAAACTGAGAAGAAAAAAAGAGTAGGATATTCAGGTATTTTCATTGATAATCTGATGTTTACATGTTTGTTTCTATATATGCATAGTAGTGCTATTGCAATAAGTAACGGCTAAACAAATTGGTACCATTGATATCAGTAAAGAATTCTATTTGTCCTGATCTGTCTAGCTCACTCCTTCCTTAGCTGGCTTCCATAAATATATCCCACGTTACCTCGAAATGTCTAGCCTCTAATACCGTCTGAGTGGCCTACCACTAGGGTTCTGCCTCATCCACTAATAAATAGGTATCCAATCCTACTTTCTCTTTCTCGGTACAAGTCATGCACCCTGAATGACTTAGTGACCACTTTCATCCAATTCTCCGTGGCCAACGGATCACTGTCCCCTTTAAACTTGGGTGATTCCAGCTTCTTAAACTCCTTAATCAATGTCACACTACAATAAGTTGTAGGATCCCGCCTCTCAGTAGCTAGGACTGGTGGGGGTTGTACCGTAGAAGTAGGAGGTACAGTAGGTGGAGCTGTTGGTATGCTCGTGGCCACGTTCGGGAAGTTCAACATAAATTGTGTGAACATCGCGGCCATATTTTCCATGTGTTTCTCCATTTTTGCTAGCCTAATGTTCGGGCTAGGCGGTGGAGATAAAGGAGAAGACTGTGTTGGGGGGGTTCATCACGACCCTGTCCTCGTTCTCGTCTAGTACCCCTCTTTCGAGTAATCATTCTGTTAATATCACCATCATATAACAAGGTTTAGTATAACTTTAAACAGTTATACTACACATAATTATGTAGACTAGTACAGTACATTGGGGAAATAATCTAATTCTAGCTTATTGACATCGATAAACTTCAGTCAAATCAGCTCTGATACCAATCTGTGAGATCCTCGTCACTATCCAAATAACAGCTAACTTCTTTTTCAAATAACAAGTATTAGACTAGTTTATCAATGTCAATCTTCCTTCTTCTTCAATGCTTTAGGCATTATTATCAAAGTATAATATCCATTTTCACATGAATATAATTTTCAAATATAAACATATGTCACATACATCAGGATCTCAAATATTTATATAACCTATTTCCCTAAATATACACTAATAGGATATTGTACTGTATAATAGCCGAAGTACACGGCCAACTAAGTATACCTTCAAGGAATAAGTAGGAAGCGTGTCTCGAAGGTATATCAAAAGAACCTCACAAGGTGCTCCTTTATCCGGGACGAGATTTACTTCAAGTAATCTGTATGAAAAATGTTTGTAAAGGAGTGAGTTTACGCTCAATAAGAAACTTATCTAAAAGAGCGTACTATATCACTATATGCAGTTTTTCCTGCTTGGCTCTATAATGTCATGTAAAACCATTATAAAGCGTATGCCATATATATCTTTCGCAAATATCAAATACAAGTAAATCATCTCTTTGAAATATTTTCACGGATCTCAAATCACGTGAAATCATATTTGCAAATACAAATAACTTCAAATACTTTCAAATAGATGGGAGACAATTAATTTCGAATAGAATTCATGCACCAAGTAATTCTCATAAGGATACAGAAAATATATCCCGTAAGGGATAATCCATGAGAGATCTCATAAGGATACCACAAATATATCCCGTAAGGGATAATCCTGAGAGATATCAAATAAGTGGCGTACCCACGTATGGGCCAAGGATCCTCCCCAAAGCCGAACAAGTAAAAGATGTATGGCCATTGTCTATAGCCCATAGTGCTCACTAGTCAGGTGCCTTACTGAGGGTCTGAGGGCTGGACTAGAGCTCTTCAGTCAAGTACAAGTACAAATAATGTGCATGCTCTTTCAAGAGATTCATAGTCTCCAAAACATTATTCATATAACCTTTGGCAAATACCATTATCCTTTCTTGAAATAGGTTTTCAAAACCTTCTTTTCAAATGGGCAATCGACTGGTCTTTAGGGCAGTCGGCTGTTATACCACATTTTGCTTTATTGAATTTCTTTTCCCTTTTGAAATTCAAATAATTTAATTTTCAAAATACAAATAGGGCAGTCGACTGGTTTTGAAACAGAATGCTTCCCTAGAAAAGGCAGTCGACTAGACTCATGGGCAGTCGGCTGTTTTTGAAACAGAATGCTTTTGAAAGCATAGCAGTCAACTGGCCCCCTAGGCAGTCGGCCCAAGAAAAGGCAGTCGACTAGACTCATGGGCAGTCGGCTGTTTTTGAAACAGAATGCTTTTAAAAGCATAGCAGTCGACTGACCCCCTAGGCAGTCGGCTGGTTTGAAACAGAATGCTTTTTCGATAAAAGCAGTCGACTGTCCCATATAGCAGTCGACTTGTTTGAAGCAGAATACATTCTGGGAAAATGACAGTCGACTGGCTTACATAGCAGTCGACTGGTTTGTCTCGATTTTCGAAAATCTCGGCTTTGGTTGTCTAGGCAGTCGGCTGCTACTTAAGGCAGTCGGTTGCTCCTAGCCTAATTGGTACTAGGAGTAGGACCCAAAATGTAACTTTTCCTGCACATAAACCAGCATTTGTTTCTTCCCAAAGACATTTCAAATATATTAAAACATGCGGACATAGCCACCCTACGTCCGTTACATAAATTTCTTACCTCGATTGCAATTAATCCACAAGCTTGGTTGCACCAACACTTGTCCTTTTTCACTTCTTCAAAGCTACATAATGTATAAAATCCAACCTTAATAAATACACTCCACCAACTCTATACAACTCCAAACCATCAATAAAATCAACTAAAACCATCTAACTCTCTTACCTTTACAATTCACCAAATTTCAGGATTTCAGATCTCCTTAATCACTTTGATTCAGCCTTTCATATTAAAGGCATGGCTTGAGCTATCGACAAGGATCATTTTTTCGTTAATGAAGCTTAACGAATCGATGACATGAGATGGTCGTTTGTCAAGGTAGCTAAAATGGAAACTTATGGAAACTTGAGGGAACAAGAGGGAGAGGGAAGAGGCTGCCGGTTCTTGATGGTGAAGAAAGATGATGACTCATGCAATGGCATTTAATGCCTCTCTATCCATAATCATGTCATTAATTCAGCCATTGACCTCCTTTGACCCTTTGACCATTTGACGCTCAATTCCTTTAATTCCACATATGTCCTATATATCATTTATACATCAATTCCTCATATTTATTTTATCATTTCAACTTACAATACTTTACAATTATGGAGGAATTACATGGAATTGGGGATTTCACAGTTTTAGATCTAAGTTCGGTTTTGTCAAAAATTCAAGAGGCAAATGTTAATTGTTTGGTGCAATTTTCATGTTTTATAACTAACTATGCGAAAGTTAATTGTAGTGTCAATTTGAAGGATTAAACAAGGAAGGAAGAATTAGGGTGTCTATCATAAGGGTGAAATTAAGGATTTATAGGGTAAGTATTCTCTTGAAATTGAAGCTTAAATTGAGTTAAATGGTGATATTGAAAGTTATTTATAGCTTCAATTTCAATGGGTTGCATGAAATTTGCAAAAAATTGAAATTTTTTCTTTTGGTGAAATTGGGGTTTTGTTTGATTGAGTTAAATTTCATCAAATTAAAGCTAAATTATTGTTAATTGATATAAATAAAGGTTAATTGTAGCTTCAATTTGATTGGGTGGCATAGAATTGAAAACAATTAGATTTTACCCCTTTATGTAAAATTAGAGATTTTGGGAATTAGGCTTCAATTTTTCTTATTAATGTTAAATTATATTTAATTGAAGCTTAATTAATGAAATTGAAATGATTGGAGATTCACTTGAAGAAAAATCGTTTTGCGATTTAATATATAAAACTGAACTTGAGTTGATTCCTTAGTGTTTGACATATGATCATGCCTAATTGTACATGAAATTGATAAATATATTGTAATTCATGTTACTAAACATGATTAAAATGATAAAATAGATTAAAAATAAAAAGTATCGCCTAGTTCCCTTCAGCTAAATAAAATTCTATATGTGAATATGCCAAAATGAAATGAATAATGGTGTGTATGATATGAATTTGTATAGCCATGTATATGATGTGTATGTGAAATGAAAATGACAAGAACACCTAGTTAGTGTTTTGGCCTCGGAGAAGGGCACTAAGGAAGTCATTTGTTTTCAATGTGTAAATAAGTGATAATAGCATATGATGGTAATTAATACATTTCTATGTGTTGTAGTAGTTTGAGGCCCTTAGAGGTGGGGTACAGGTCGTGTGCTAAGCTGAAACCCAATTCGTACTACTTAAGGGTAAGTTAACCATGTAACTTGCATGTTAGCTTTATACTGGTAAGTTTTCTTGCATAAGATGCAAGCAAGCATCTTACACCATATGTGTGGATATAAGAATATTAAATTATTATTATTGAACCTTATGTGAAGACTGTTATTGATATTAAAAGTATAAGGCATGTGAAGCAAATGAAGTAATATGATGTGTTATGAGTTATTTTGAAATGATATAGTGAATTGAAGCATACTTGCTTAGGTTAGAATATGAAATTGTTATGTAGGCTAAAGCTTATGTGTGACTATAATTAATGTAAAGATGTGTGAAATTACGAGATAATATATGTGAAATGAAACGAAGAAGTATAAGTACCGTGATATATGATATGTTATATGAGTTTAAGAAGCACAGCTATTGGGGATATTATTGTTTTTCCTTTTGTAGGCTGAGTATTACAATATTGTAATCCGAGCCTAACGAAGTGAATTTTAGAATTCACTATCGTAATTGAAGAAGTGTATCAAACCATATCTAATTGCATATAAGATTTTATACATAGCATGGTATAGGTGAGATTTCAATCTTACGTGATATATTCTTACTTGTTTTAGAATCTTGAATCTCAAGTAAATAGTATTTTGAAACTTATTGAACTTTGACCATTATAAGCCTTTACCGAAATGTTCCTGAGGTGCATATGTTATGATTTTTTGGATAAAGCAAACATTTGCTTTACGACTCAATATTTTGAATTTCAAAATGAGTATGAGAATTACTCATACTATTATTTTAAAAGAAGTGATATGAGAGTTAAGGCCTAACTAATGGGTAATAATAGTTAGCCATAACTTTACTAATATGGCCCTTGCTAACGGGGAAGTATAATAGTTAGCATACACCTTCGTTATCGGGTTAGAATGGATAACACATGTGCCCTTGTTATCTGGTTATAGTAGATAGATAATATTCGATGCTCTTATTGTCAAGTTAAAGTAGATAACATATGTGCCTTTGTTATCGAGTTGCAGTAGATAATATATGTGCATTTGTTATCAGGTTACAGTAGATAATATATGTGCCTTTGTTATAGGGTTACAATAGATAACATATGTGCCTTTGTTATTGGCTTATAATATAAAACATATGAGGCCCTTGTTATCAAGTTATAATAGATAGCATATGTACCCTTGTTATCGGGTTACAATAGATAACATATGTGCCCTTATTATCGGGTTACAATAGATAACATATAAGGCACTTGTTATCAAGTTATAATAGATAGCATATGTACCTTATTATCGGGTTATAATAGATAACATATAGACCTTGCTAATGAGTAATAATAGTTAGTATATGACCCTACTGACAGGTCATAGTAGTTGGCATACTTACAAGACCTTTACTGACGAGTTATAGTATTCAGTATACTCAAGAGACCTTGTTGATGGGTTATAATAGTTAGTATTTTTATGGGATCCTAGTTGATGGGTTATAGTAGTTAGTATACCTATGAGACCTTTGCTAACAGGGTATAATAGTTAGCATGTTCATGAAACTCTTACTAACAGGTTATAGTAGTTAGCAAATGATTATGAGAAAGAGAATAACAATATGGCCCTTGTCACAGGCTATAATAGTGATCATAATAAAAAATGAGTTAACGAATCATGGTGTTAAAGAATAACCTATGATGTACATGAAATGATAAATATGTGTTTTATAAGACTGCGAGTATGTGAAATCTTACATGTGAATGTATAAAGTTACAAGTATATGGAATCTTACGAGTGTATGATATGAAACTATGAGTATGTGAAATATGTACGTGTATGTGATATAAATTATAAATATGTGAAATGTTTATGAGTATATGATATGAAGCTATAAGTATATGAAGTTTTTTGACGAGATATTGATCGATATGAAGCATTGTTTCACAAAAAAAATGTGTTATTTGATAAAACCAAGATTGCATCATTTTGCATGCATAACTTCAGTTTACCGTTATAGCTTTGTGAAGTGACGTTGCATGTGTTCATGTGATTATGAATAGGATTTTTTTTAGTGATTTCAAGTATCAAAGGATAATGAGATACTTTAAAATACCTTCCATACTTGACTTCGAAAGATCCGGGTAGCATCTAGTGTGATGTTGTTGAAATAGTCAGCATAAGAAGTATAAGAACTATATCAAAGTAATTGTGATTGAATAAGTGTTTCTTAACTATGAATATGAACTTTGAATTGTGTATAAGAAAATCATGATTGAATATGTAAACATTGGGTTATTGATGTTGATATTGTCATAGGTACCAATAATAAATTACTTTACTTAAACCTAGAGCTAGGACAAGCAAATGTCAATCTCACAAAGGTTGTTTTATTCAAATTAATTATTAAACTAAATACCTAACTATTCTTTCGAGAGAGAAAGAAAATTTGGGGGTTCAAAATATTTAGGATGAGAAGATAATTGTAAGAAATATCTAAAATAGAAAAATAATAATTAAATAATAAAATAGGGCAAAAAATATCAACAAGCTTTAGTTATAAAGGCAATCAATTATTTTTGGGGTATGATCTTGATCATTGATTACAAAATAATACTTCAATTAAGCAGTCAACCATTGTATAATAACTTAGCGCTAATTACACCTATCTTACCTTATTGTATCGTTAATTAAATGTTCAATGTCTTAATTAATCCCTAACTATCAAAAATTACCTAAGTGAGCGCTATAGATAAAATTTTAATGACAGCGTTAACATCTAGAAAAATTTGAGTCAACATTAAGCAATAAATTCACTCAGTGCGATTTATTTAACTTAAACTTTAATTCTCTTAGATCCCTAGTGATTATATTCATAAGCAATTATGGACTTATGTTTTTAATCTAACAGTAGATTATTTAATTTAACTAAATAATGTGCACCTTATTTAATCAAACAAATAATCATGTTAATGTGTTCAGAGAATTTTAGATGCTTAATCAACAATTATTAAATATGTTCAAGAATCTCATAACAATCTTTATTCCAAGAACAATCAATTTACCTTATAACTAATAAAAAAACTACTCACTAGACATGGTGAAAACACACAATTCATATTATATATAATGAAGATGTCAAAGGTTATGCAAAAGACAATCAATATATCAATCCTTAATAATATAAAACAATAAATCACAAATCAAAATTATGATCTAATAAGAAGAACACAAAATTAACAAAACAAGAAACAAAATCAATACTAAATATCATTAAGAAATCGGCAAACTTGTAAAAATAACAAAGAAAATGTTAAATCCCTCTAACCGTAAAGAAGAGATCAAAAAAGAATTTTTAAAAAACAGGAAATAATCAGTTTTTAACAAAAAGATTAAGAAAAAATAAAATTTCCTAAAATTCTAATGAAAATCAACTAGAACTTAATAAAATATAAAATTATAATTTAAAAGAAAATAAAAGAAGCAATTGGATTTTAGGAAAGAAAGAACAATCGGCAATTAAAAAGCAAAACAAAAGAAGGAAAAATAATTTTTATAAAATTAAAGCAAGAAAACGTTGACTAAAGAAAATAAAAGAAAATAAAATTTTTATTAAAAACTAAAGATGCCGTACAGCCTAAGACCAAGGTGGAAGAGGGGTTAATTTTTATGAGAGTCTTGTGCTTTTTATATAGGCCTAAGAGCTTCGATAGACTTGGATTAGGATAAAAAGTTAGTTATTGACAAGTCAACTGTTATCCACAATCCTTATCCTTTTACAACTCTTTTTCTAACTAATTTTTAACTCCTATCTTATTACATTGTCTTAAAAATAATTACAATTTTAATACATAACAAAATTCTTAGACATGTCTTATCTCAACCAAATCTTTTCGTCACAAAATCTTGCCTTAACGAAACCTTATCTTGGCCTTGCTTTCTTAGAATTCTTTCTAAAAATAGAAAGCATTGAGTAGATTTTCATTATATCTTTCCATAAAATGTTTGACTCACTAAACAAACTCCATTTTTGCAATCTTGTACATTCCAAAAACCTTAAGAAGTCTTTTACAACTTCCATGAAAGTCACTTCTTAAGATCAGGCCGTTAAGTTGGTCAAAACGTCAATCTTCCAAATTGGATAGAAAAGTTTGCACTTTGTTTTTTTTAGCTCTTTTTTATTCCAACTTTGATTTTTAATACCTAAATCAAATAAACATTAGCAACCTCTTTTAAGCATAAAACATCAATAAAGCAAATATATTAGCACATATATAATTTATAAAATATTATCCTATCAAATTTGACCAGCGAACTATTGATATAAACTATATGAATTGTGAATATTGTACTTTTCTGTAAGCTGGGTTAAATCCAAATACAGCCGTTATGCTATAGAAATTTTAGTAAACGTTATTAACTATTGAGTGATATGAATCTTATTGAATTGTGTGCATGTAGAACAACTTATTATGTGTTGCTATCCTCCATACTTATGAGGTTATTTTACTACGCTCCCCAAGCTTACCCCCTTCTATTTCCTCATGGCTTTAGTCGGGATAGTATGCTTCTGGCA
Organism: Heritiera littoralis; assembly: GCA_031772115.1. Lineage (NCBI taxonomy): Eukaryota > Viridiplantae > Streptophyta > Magnoliopsida > Malvales > Malvaceae > Heritiera > Heritiera littoralis. Next base: position 182,553 of record JAPDPK010000250.1, on the reverse strand, counting down.
ATCGGCTCTAACCGTTCTCAAGCTCCAAAGCATCCGTAGTTCATTTTTGGTATATATATATAGTGTTGTTAATTGTCTTTGAATTCAGACAATTTTCTATAGTACTCTAGTGTGGGATATGCATAAATTATTTATATAATTGTATCAAACAATTTATTGATTTTGGGATGTAAACAAACGTGTATTAGAAAACGTATTAGAAACCTAAAAGATAATAGAATATTTCTTTGGGAATTTTTTAAGGGCCTTATTAAACTCCAAAAATTATGAAATAAATCTTGTTATAGATTGTGATAAGTAGGGTTGCGATGGAACATTTTTATATAAAAGATGATAACATATGAATAGTAAATCAAGCTCGAGTGTGAAAAGTGTCAACTCGAAATTTACCCATTTTATGCGAAAATAAATTTAATGATTTAAATGATTTTGAATCATAATGGTATTAGACTGGAACTATAGGCAAGTTGCCTTAAATCGAGTTAGGTATTTAGATGCATGATTTTATAAGATACGACTGTTCACATGAAAAATGATTATTATAAGAAAAAAAATGTGGCTCAATTTACTATACTTTCACTTTTTCATTACTGAAAAGTCACCTCCTCTAGCTCGTTACAGTTTCACTTTACCACTATTGGTGGATTTGCAACCAAACACATATCTCACTATTGATTTTACTCTCAACATTACACTACCTAATCTCATTGCTACAGTAACTAATCTCACTTCCACTGTTACTTTTATCTTATTGAAACTAATATCATTGTACACACAAACTAGTCCTTAGTTTTTTGATTCGAAGGAAAAATTGCTTAAACTAGTGGAATTACGTTTAATGAGAGAATCAATGATGGAATTTCTATCGATGATTCCATCAATATTCCAAAGACAAATTTAGCGATGGAAATTTTGTCATGGAATTTGGAAACTAAATTTCACATCATAAATATAGTTCAATGTGAAACCATCGACTAAGGGATTTTGCGTCGGAATGTATATATTCTATCACCAATATGTAGTAGAATTCTGTCACAATTTTTGTGGCTAAAACTCAGGAAAAAAAAATCATGCTTTCCTTCAAAAAATCATCATTAAAAAGTTTTTTAAGCGACAAAAAACTTTTGTCACTATTGCCATGTTCTCTTTTAGTGATTATAACTATTTTTTAAATTTGAATAATCGAGTTTTTATTTTATTCTTATTTTTGTTAAAATTATATTATTAATAAAAATAAATTTTTGGTTTAAATAAGTTAACAGTCGTGTTAATTATCTAATCATGTCATATTATATAGAACTTAAATGGATTAATTATTTTTTATTTATAGGGAGGTACAAGAGAAGAATGAGGGATTCTAACTTTCTACCTAATCCCTTCTAAAGAGAAGTAACAACCGCTAAGTCAAAATTAGGTTCTTTGAAGGGATTAATTCTAAACATGTAAATTGTGTTACATTGTAGGTAACACGTATAATAAATATATGATGTACGTTTGAGATTTTGACTCATTTAACTATTTATATTGTGTTTATGTTTAAATACTGGATGAAGCACAATAAAGATGCACAAATTGTTAGATCTATTTATTCTTTATATTTTTTTCTCACTTTACAAATAATTATACATTTATTTATTTATTTATTTTCTATTTAGATAATTGTAATTTTTATATGCTCATAACTAGTTTTACTGTTGTATTGTATTATTTTTTTTTTCATAAGGAGGCGCAAGAGGAATAAAGAATTTAAACCTTAAACCTAATTCGAGATATAACAACTGCTAAGTCAAATTTTAGTTGTTATTTAGGCCTAGTTTGGATGCCATTGCAACTACAGTGTAATAGCATCCAATGGAATATACTTTTTCTAACTGCACAGGTGGTGCATTTAGACGCACCCCCAGTAGTTAAAACAGTAAAAAGTCCCACCGCACCTCCAACTAGAATTTTTGTTTCCACCTTTATCTTTTTTTTAATATTAATATTTTATATTTTGTTAAATTATTTTTACTTAAAATTTTTTTAAATTCTTTAGTTTTTTTAGTTTTTTTTACTTTTTCTTTTACTTTTGATGTTTATTTTATTAGGTTATTTAAAAAAAATTAATTGCATTTTCAAATTATAAAGAAATTTTTATATATGTAAATTTTTATATAAAATATTAATTTATATTTACAATATATAATTTTATTGTTTAAAATCTTAAATATAATGTACCACTATTTAGTAAATAAAACTTTAAAAAATAAAATGTTATTAAAATATACATAAAAATAATTAAATATTTAATAATAAAAATATTATTTGATATCAAAATAATTAAAATAATTTTTAATTTATTATAAAATATTATTTATATATAAAATAATTTTAGTAATTTTGTCATTATTTATTTAATTTATAAAATCAAATATATACTATAAATCTCATTTTATAAAAATTTTTATCTGATATATCTTTTCAATAAATTTCATGTCACCACAACTGTTGTATTTGCATCTAAACATATATCTTACCTGTGGTAACTAATCTCACCACTACAATAACTAATTTCATATCTATTATTTTTTTATTTCACTATAATCAATCTTCCCGTACATCTAAATTAACCCTTAAGCCATAATTCTTTGGTTCGAAGGAAAAATTAGTTCTTTGGTTGTTAAGGTGAAAGAAGTGGTTGTCTTTAGCGAATCTCTTGCTTAAACTAGTGGAGTGCGGACGTGGCAATTTTATGGCCTTTATATATTTCACCCTCTACGGTCTAGTTCCTTGAATTATAAGCCCTTGGCGTTGTTGTGCGGTCTGATTTGCCTCTCCGTTTTTCTTCTTCAATCTTCTCTTTCTCTTCGTTTCTCTGATCCTTCTCCCACTCTTCTCTCGGCTTCTTTTCTCTTGTCCTTTAGGTTTGATGTGCTTCCCCTTGCGATCTGATTCGAGTAAGAGTCAGAAAGCCACATGGATCCTCATGTGAACCATCGAGTTTTCTCAACTAATTTAGTTTAAGAAAAAAGAAAAACCCAAATTACTTGTAATTGATCTTTGTTTATCACTACGAGTATTTGGTTGGATTTCGCCATTAATTAGTTTACATTTGTAGAATTGAATAGAAACTTCAACTTTATTTATCCTTACTCGGTAAAAGTCCAGTAAAGTCTAGAGGTTTCTTTTTTGTTAGATTTCGCCATTAGTTAGTTTAATTTTGTAGAATTGTATAGAAACTTCAACTTTAATTATTCTTACTCGGTAAAAGTCCAGTAAAGTCTGGAGGTTTCTTTCAGCAGATTCTGTTCTTGGGTCCGTAGCAGACAAAGATTTGTTTGTTCTTTCTGGGTTAAACATAGAGAGAATATATTATTGCTAAAAACAATTAAGAAGATTAAATACAATACCTAGGTGTTAGTAATATTAAAATAACATTAAATTAAGGCGGTGGAATAGCGCGCGAGCAACGCCACGATGGCTGCGCTAATCGATTGGCAATCGTGCGTTTGCCAACGCGGTTAAGAAAGTTGACTTGAGTCATTTGAAAAAGGCTGCTTGCTTGCACGATACGTTTGACCTTTCTTTTTTAATTGTTCTATATATATATATATAATAATCAACCATGTAAAACTATATATGCTCATAGACGATAAGTTAAGCTGATTCGTTTATGTTATCTGAAAATATTCTTCAGCGAAAAATGAAAATGGTACGTTGGTGACCCATTCCATTCATTATCTTTATCGTAACTATTAGCTCATCTCTTATATTTTCCTTTTTCTTTTCCCCTTTCTATGTCAGTATGAATGCATGCCAAGCTTTTCCGGTGATCAAAATTATGCAACATTTTTTTTGACATGTTCTACTTTTATACATGATTGCAAATAATTGTGCAATTTATTGACGGTAAGAGTGTAAATGAATAGAACGTTCAACGAATCATTCGTGAATCTGTTCAATTTTTATTCGTTTATGTTCGTTTATTAAACTTAACGAATGAACATGAATAACATTTTAGTGTTTATTTGTTAAATGAACCAAACATGATAAGAGGTATGGTTCGTTTGTTTGTTTTTTTTTTTTGCGAACAGGCTACTTTATGTTTATTTATTATGCGTTCGTTTAAAATATCATTTGTTATTTTTAATTTATTTATATTCGTTTATAACTCGTTCATTTAAAGTGTTATTTGTTGTTTGTTTATTGTTTGTTTGTTATTTATTAAAATACTAAAATTACTTATATTATATAAGTTATATAATATATACTCTATTTTTAAACCATTAACCTAAAAAATTAGTACCTAGTTTTTAAACATATTTATACAATATAACTTTATTAGCTTAAAAAATTAATAAAATATAATAATAAAATAATTATAAAATTAAATTAGTTAATTATACTTAAAATAATTATTTTTTAAAATGTTAAGCATAATGTATAGAAATAAAATTAATTAATAAATTAAGATCTCATTCTTGTGACCTTATCCACTGACCATTTACATATGTATATTACACATATGTATGTATACACACACGTATATATGATATTTTGATATATGTATACCAATATATGTATATGTGTATGATACAAATTGTACTTAAAATAGTAATTATCAATTTTAATAAAACATTGTTGACTTAAGTTCTGTTATATTTAAGATTTTATGTTAGATGATTTTAATTTGCATGTGAAATTTAACTTTTATGTAGGATTTTTAATATTTAATATTTAGTTTGTTCTCATGAACACCTGTTTATGAACATGTGTTCATGAACGCGTTCGTTTACATGTTCATAAACGCGTTCGTTTATATATTCACGAACATGTTCGTTTACATGTTCGCGAACATTAACAATTACATGTTCGCGAACATTAACAAACAATCTCTATAAAACAAACGAACGCACTCCTTAATGAACACAAATGAACACTAACGATACTAAAAAAACAAATGAACGAATTCGTGTTCAGTTTGTTTGCAGTCTTAATTTTAGGAATGCTAGAATCTTAATTTTAGTAATTAGAATTCAAACCTTAGCATATAATTTATATGTGTGTATCTATATATATATATATCTAGTTCTTAAATAATCTATCTATTATATGTATGTGTAAAATTACTTGCATGGAGCAACCGGACATGGCATATAATTTACTAGCTAGCATTATATAACAGAAATTATTGTATTTATTTGTGTTCTTTTTAATGATATGCAAAAAATGAAAATATAATTTTTGTAAACTACTTATTAGTTCCATAATTATTGTTGTAATATTTATATTTAGTACTAGATTTTGGAAAATATAAGTCAGTTTTACGATTTCGATAAAGTCCCATGCAATTTATTAATATTGCTGTTTCCAATTGTTCATGTCGACTGTTTAATTGAAGAGAAAGAATTCAAGAAACTGTCTGAGGAGGAGATTTAAAAGGTTGAAAGCAGAGATGAAAGAGATCAGCGAAGAGCAGCAAAGCATCAGGAAAGGGCAAAGGCAAGTTCGGGAAAAATTCAAAGGAGTGGAAGAAGAATGCGAGCAGCTGCGGCAGGAAACTGACCAAATCATCCAACAAACTGCCAACACTCAAATTCGTCTGGCTCTCATGTTTAATATCCTGAAGGCGCGAGAACAAGGCGATTTCGAAAAGGCTGCTCAATTAACTCGACTACTTCGGTATAGCCAATTGTTTCCATTTCTTTTTCTTTTCAGTTGATTTCATAATTTTACCATGCCTTTCTCTTACATATATAGCTCTTATTCCTTTTCCAGTGAAATCGTAGCCAGAGATGGATAATTGGCTGAATGAAGCATCCCTGCACTTGATGTACTTCTAAGACCAAATTTGCATGTTCTTTTTCGAGGTGATGGTATCCAATTACTTCAATAAACTTTTTAAATATATGTATGTATGTAGGTATGTATGCATGCATGTATGTGCAGGGGAGGTGCGTGAAGTTTGGTCTGAATCGAAAATTGAAAAGCTGCTCTCATGATCGGTGTTATTTTGTTGAGGAAGGAAGGGGCAGTCTGAGGGTTCAGAGTTGTTCTTTAGAGTTATTGTATTATTAAAATCTATTTTATTTCGTGTCGGGTTGGAGGTTTGATTGGATGATAATGTGATGGGTTGGAGTACGCTGTCTGTTGTTCTGTTTTTGTTGCTGAAGTTTCGTTGTTTGGTTCTGCTTTGGCTGCCGCTGTCCTGGGTATCTTCATCTTCTTTGCCCTTCTCTTGTGCTGCTGTAGCATCTCCATTCTCCCGCTTTTTTCTGGAGCCATTTTCACCAGCATTGTGTTCCGCCTCGACTGTTTGCTGCCATGTTTTGCTCTGCTTTTTCGGGGTTTGCCCAGTCTTTTGTTATGCTTAGCTGATACGTTATGCTTTGCCGTTTTGTTATGCTTGTCTTTTATGTTTATTTTTGGGCTTAGTGGCTGTCAGAGCTACTGTTATGATGTTATACTCTGTACCGTTGGATTATCTTAACGAACGATAAATTTTTTTTTTTGGTTACAATGAACGATACTTCATGCTTAGCAAAATATATATATATATATATATATTATATATATGTATTTATGTGTAGTTTAGTAAATAGGGTTGTTCCAATAATAGTTTATATTTGTTCCAGCATTCTAGCTATGATGTTAACCATCAAAGTGAATCAAATCCCAAATTTTATTTATTTTGTAGTCATGATGTTAACCATCAAAGTGAATGAAAACACTCACGCCACAAGAAGAAATTAATTGTAAACCAGAACCGTACAATTAGCTCTTTTCACTCTTTCTTTAGCTAGATTGTCAACTATTTTGTTAATCTTTCGCGGTATATGAGCAAGACGCCAATTAAGTAGCTGTAATTTGAAAGATTCAATCTGAATAATATATTTTTTTCATCCTCCATGAAACAGTCTGAGGTTGATTAACTCATTTAACTACATTGGTGGAGTCACCTTCTATAAAGCTCCAATCACACATTAGAAGATTTTGAGAATCTGCAATGTTATATATTTAGAGACATGAACTCATACTTATAAGGTGCTTTTAGTGAGACAAAACCTTAAGACCTTCGGATCAAAGTAGACAATACCTCGTAACTTTGGTGTGAGTCTCCAAAATTAGTATTAGAGTGATTCATTAGCTAGAATACGAGAGCTAAGTGCTACACCATAGGAGCCATCTGTAGAATCCAGGGGAGCTAAATGCTACGCCATAGGAGCTACCTCCAGACATCCTAGTTCTGTTCTTGACGGGACATTAAGTTTTAAAGTGGAGGAATTTGTAATGTCCCAATCCACATCAAGAGATTGTAAAAATCAACAATGCTATATATATATATATATATATATATATATATATTGGAACCTATACTTGTGAGGCGCTTTTTGTTGGATAAAACAGTAAGACCTTTAGATCAAAGCGGACAATACCTTACAAGTTGAGGACGAGTTTCCACACTTTCTATCAACAACTCATGCGTCCTAACCCATCTGAAAGCTGCAAACAACAAAAATGCTTCCCTCACCACTAGCAATTCTACCAAATTAGAGTCTGCCATCCGAATAGGTTTGGAAAATGTGATCTTAATATCTTCCTCCTTATCCCTTAGGGCCCACCAATTCCAGCTGGTCCAGGTTTACCGAATGATGACTCATCAACATTAAACTTGAGACAGTTACTTGTCCGCTTTATCCACCTTAGCATGGGGATCAGATCTTTCTTTAACTTGGTTCCTCCAACTTTTACAATGCTAGGACAATTGAGAAAATCCAAAACAGAAGCTTGACTCATTGGCTATCAAGCTTTACTCCAAAAGGACATTCTGACTTTGACAGTGTGAACAGTTTGAATTAAATCCAACACTTCGCTATTAAACACCATGTCATTCCTTTCTATCCATGAAGTCCATGCGATCACAAAGAAAGCCAATCTTCAAATTTTATTACACTGAGATTTAAAGAGACCAAACTGCCGCATAAGGAAGGAAACGAGAGGACTTTTGAGTGACAACCAAGAAATTCCCCCAGAATGCACAACAAGATACCCAAATCGTCCAGCTTATTTCGCACAAGAAAAATAAATGATTCAAAGTTTCAACTTCATGTTCGCAAAAAACACAAAGGGCTTGATCCCATTGAATTAAGCCTCTTTTAGCCAACTGTTCCTTTACTGCAATTCTTCCTTTTAAAAATTGACAAACAAAAACTTCAACTTTTGGAAGAGCAAAGCTAGCCCAAATCAACTTCCAATGAAGACGCCTGGGATGAGTACTGCTAAGAGCTGCCTTACAATAAGACTTGGTAGACTACTCACCATTGGTAAAGCCCTTCCAAATCAATGCATCTTTTAGGTTATTACAAACGTTATCTATCGTCAATACAGCTTCCAAATTCTTTAATTTTTCCATTTTTATTCAAGGCGAGGGCATAACTTCGAGGAAACTTTAACTTTAAGATTATGCCTTCAATCCAATCATCAGACCAGAATTGGATTAATTGACCATTACCAAGAGAAAAACCAATACATGTAGTCAAAAGAGAACAATGAAAACCGTTAGTTGAAAGGGGCCTCGTAATGTTCCTCCACATGCTGGAAAACATCGTATTGTCATTCTGTGGAGGGATAAGGTCATTTAAATTCCCACCATATTTTCCAACAATAACAAATCTCCAAAAGGAGTCTTGCTCATTCCCAAACCTCCAAATCCATCTGTTTATAAGTGCTTTATTTTTCAGTCTTAAATCCAAAACTCCAATGCCACCAAATTCCTTTAGGTGTGCACACAGAACTCCAATATTCCACCTCGAACCACCTCATAAAAATCTTCTCTATAACTTATCCAAGTGGTCTTTCACGGCCCTAGGGATTTGAAGCAAAGATATATAGTACACAGGTAAGCTAGCCAGCACCGACTTTATCAATGCAACTCTGCCACCTAAAGATAGGAAATTAGATTTCCATCCTGCTAACCTCTTTTCAAAATTTTCTATTACAAGATCCCAAATTTCCAAACTATTGGATCTAGCTCTCAGAGGTAATCCAAGGTATCTATTGGGGAAAGTATCAGCCTTACAACTTATACCATCAGCCCAACACTCCAAAGTTTGAGATCGTGCAAAGCCTCGTGCAATTTGGATTACGTTAGACTTTAAGCCTGCGTAATCCAAGTTGCGCGAGACCTTTAAGCCTTGTGCAACTTAGGTTGTGTGAGGCTTTTTTATTTATAATTTATAAATTTATAATTATTAATTGATAAAAAAATTATAAATTGATAATTTTACTAATGTTTAAGATTATTAATATTTAGGGTTTTTTATATGTTGATAATTTAATAAATTATCAATTTATTAATGTTTAGGATTATTATTTTGGGTTTTTTCGGTATATATTGATAATTTATATTTATATAAATTTCTAAATTACAAAAAAGATATTTTTTATATAGATAATTTATAATTTTATAATAATTTTTATAAATTTTTCATATAAAAATTCATTTTACAAATTTTTATAATTATTTTTTATAAAATTATTTTTTTTACAACTTATAAATTATCCATATATATAAAAAAAAACCCTTAACATTACCCTAAACATTAATAAAATTATCAATTTATAATTATAAATTATCAATATATAAAAAGTCCTAAACATTAATAACCTTAAATATTAATAAAATTATCAATTTATAATTATAAATTTATAATTATATAAATTATAAAAAAAAATCTCGTGCAAACTGAGTTGCGCGAAGCTTAAAGGCCTTGCACAACCTACGTTGAACGAGGCTTAAAGTCTTTTGCAATCCTAGTTGCGCGAGACTTGGTACAAACTATTGTGCTAAGTCAATTTTCGAAAAATGTAAAAAAAAAAAGAAAAAAAAGAAAATATATGAAGGGCATTTTTTTTATTTTACGTAAATTTTAAGGGGTGTAAAGAGTATTTTTTTTAAAAAATAAAATAAAATGTATTTAGTGGTGAGGTAAATAGAGTAAAAAACTTAAGTGTATTTAAAAGCTTTCAAAATAGAATGGGAGTTCAGATTTTAAATCAACTTATGCACTTTTGCCTTTTTTTTCTCCTTCTTAAAAACATGTATGTGTATTTATTTTATTTTAGTTTCTCTTAAGTTTTAAGATAATAGTAAAATCTTTTATTTTTATTTTATTTTTAATTTTATTTATTTCACCCAAATTGTGTGTGTGCATATAAGACTAGAGACTAGTAGTTTATTAAACAAATTGAGAGATGTGAGATTCATATGCTAATTATTTGTAGAGAAAAAGACAAAATTTGCATTGGTTTTATATTTTACTTACCAATAGATTTTGTTTAGTTTTATGTTGAAAAGACCTTTAAATTGCGATGTAAACTATTTAAGTTATTATATACATATAATATATATATATATATATATTTTTCATGTTAGCATACAAGGATTCTAAATTTTAGTACCTCAAATAATCAACTTTTTCATATTAACTAAAAAGTTTGAAACGACGTATGTTAATAACTATCAAATTCTAATTGCATAACTTTTAATAATATGACCATATATGTATTTGAGAAGAAAATAAATTAGAATTTATTTTCTTAGGATGATTTCATAACAGTGCATATAATTTAGAAAATATTACAAACTATTTAGTCTTCGTTTGGATTTAATAGCATCAGTAGAGTTCTTTGGCTCAGCTCATGCTTTGAAAGATAAAATGGAACAACTTGGAGAATTTATTTTGCTTTCTTTTCTTTTTAACCTCACTTCTCATTTTTTTAGCTCCTCACTCTGTATCGATTAGCTCATCGCAGGTTTAGACCTTACTCTACTTGGACAGATTACAACCTTTGCTTTAATAAGAAATCTAGCGACGGAATTCAGTACAAAAATTCTGCCGTCGATTCCACTAAAATGGTTTAAAAAATAAAAAAATAATTATTTTTCAATTGATTTAATTGGGGAATCAACAATAGAGTTTGCATCACTGATTCCATTAAAATGATTAAAAATAAAATAAAATTATTACTTTTCATTTTCTTTAATAGGGGAATCAATGACAGAATTTTCATCGTTGATTCCATTAAAACGATAAAAAAAAAAATTTTCATTTACTTTAATGGGAGAACTTAATGACGAAATTTAGTGAATGAATTTCTGTTACTAATTCCATTAAAACAATTGAAAAAAATCATTATTTTCCAATTGCTTTAATGAGAGAATCAACTATGGAGTTTCTGTCATTGACTCATTGAAACGGTTGAAAAAAAAAAATTAACTACTTTTCATTTGTTTTCAACGAAATTTTCGTGCTATCCCATCAAACCTTTGAAGTAAAAAATTAATTTTTTTCATTTGCTTTAATGAGGGAATTAATGATGAAATTTCTATGATGATTCCATCAATTATCCCAAAGACAAATTTAGCAATGGAAACTCGGTCATTGAATTTCGACACTATATTTAGCACCATAAATATAGTTCTACATGAAACCATCAGCTAAGGGATTTGTGACGACCCTGGGAGTGCACTTTTCCTCTGTTCTCCAGTGCCATCACTCAACCGTACTGTCCGCTTTAGGTTCTAGAGGTGGTCCCCATTACACAGACGTGGCACTTAGCCCCTTACGGATTTTTTTCGCGTCCGCCGCTACTCGAACCCCTTACCACTTGTAAGTGTCGAGTAACGACTAACCATTAGACCTAGGCCTAATGGTTAGTAGTGACTTGACATTTGAGGAAGTCAAGTGTTCGAGTCACTACGGACGCGCTCAAGGGAATTAAACCTGAGTTCTTCAGGGCCCTTGGGACAAAGCCGTGAGGGAGCTAAGTGCCATGTCTGCGGACGGGGGCCACCTCTAGAATCCCAAAGTGGACAAATCATGTGAGTAATGCCTGGGGAACAGAGGAAAAGGGCACTCCTGGGTCATTACAATAAAACACGTGTTTTATTGTGACGACCCTGGGAGTGCATTTTTCCTCTGTTCCCCAGTGCCATCACTCAACGGTACTGTCCGCTTTGGGTTCTAGAGGTGGCCCCCGTCACACAGACGTGGCACTTAGCCCCTCACAGATTTCTTTCGCGTCCGCCGCTACTCGAACCCCTTACCACTTGTAAGTTTCGAGTAACGACTAACCATCCAATGGTTAGTCGTTACTCGAAACTTACAAGTGGTAAGGGGTTCGAGTAGCGGCGGACGCGAAAGAAATCTGTGAGGGGCTAAGTGCCACGTCTGTGTGACGGGGGCCACCTCTAGAACCCAAAGCGGACAGTACGGTTGAGTGATGGCACTGGGGAACAGAGGAAAAATGCACTCCCAGGGTCGTCACAAGATTTGTGTCGGAATATATTATGTCACCAATTTGCGCCTCTACAACAAGTTTCGTGGCTAAAACTCAAATAAATCATGTATTCCATCGCAAATTCATCTTTAAAATTTATTTATTTTTAGTAATGGATAAATTTCCCCGATATTGCCATGTTCTCTTTTAGTGATTGTAACTATTTTTAAATTTGAACAAGCATATGTTCAAATTTTTTAATATTGAGAAAACAATATACTAAAATCATAATTTTAAAAAGTTTGACTGACTATTAAAATGTTCCATTTATATAATAATCTACCAAGTTTAGAAAAGAACTAAAGGTAAAAGAAGCCACGCAGTGAATGACTTGTCACATGAATACGAAGATGGGTCGTGATTGTGCATGTCACTTACAATCCACTATATTTCCATATAAAATTATTATTTCCAACGAAGCCGTCATTAACCGGACCAAGTGTAGCTTTGCGGTCATTAATTAATGATACTATGAGCCAAAATATGTTGCAACATTAATTAAGTCACGCAAAGGATACGATCAATCAAAGACTTGACTTGGCAATGACAAGGATATGCAAGTCAACTATACTTTGCGTGACTTAATTAATGAAGCTTTGAGGTCATTAATTAATGATACTATGAACCAAAATATGTTGCAACATTAATTAAGTCACGCAAAGTATAGTTGATTTGCATATCCTTGTCATTGCCTAGTCAAGTCTTTGATTGATCGTATACTTTGCGTGACTTAATTAATGTTGTAACATTAATTATGAACCAAAATTTGTTTGATTGATCATAAAATTTATGACATTTATCGACCTTAATGTAAGGTCATGATATCTCATGAGATGTTCGATATCTCATGAGATGTTCAATATCTCATGAGGAATTGAATAAAATTTTAAAGTTAAATAAATATATTAATAATAGCTTAACAGGTTAACATATAAACTTAAATTTAATTAAAAAGATTTAAATTACATTTCTATCTTTTTAAAAGATAAGAAAATATTTTAATTACATCTTTAACCATTAAAAAATTAAATTACAATATTATCCATTGATATTTTTAAGAAAACCATTCAACCACATAATGTAATTTAATCAAAGTACTCTTAAAATTAGTGATGATACTTATTCCTGTCTTGATCTTATTCCTGTACTTACCCTTCACTGTGACTTTATTCAATTATCCGTAAGCAATATATACCTTAAACTACCATCTTTCTTTTTAATAAAGAGCACCACAATGTCCTATAGAGACACATTGGGTCGTTTAAGTCCCTTGTCCAACAGCTCATGTTGTTGTTTCTTCGACTTCTCATATTCCAATAATATCATTTTATACGAAGTTCTGGAGATGGACAGAGTAAAAAAAGGGTATTAATAATGATCTTAATCTCTCTCACTAGTGGTAATCCTTTTTAATTTACCCAGAAGATATTAGGGAAACCTCCACTAGTTGAGATTGAAGATGACTCCAAACATTCATTATTTGTATCTTCAGTGAGTGCTTGATAGCTTTCATAATGAAATATTACTTTTACTTCATTCCTTTGTCAAACTGCGTCAAGATATTTTCTAGTAGGGAAAAGGTTATGCTCTCTTATAATAGTCGACATTAGCATGATTGATTGCTAACCAATCCATGCCCGAAATGACATCAAAGTCATGCATATTTAATAATATAAGTGTCTACCACTAAGTTCCTATCTCTCACCTTTGCATTACAGTCCTTATACACAATATCAATTGTCTATGACTCTTTCACAAAGTAGTAACATGCAACAATTATCCTAGATGCTCAAGCTCTATACTTAGGGTCCTAGCAAACATAGGGAATATAAATGATGCATAGAATTTGGGTCTATTAAAATAATTTTTTTTAGAAAGTAAGGATTAGAATGTTACCCTTAATCACTTAGGTGGAAGCATAAGCCGCTTCCTGATCTAATGCAAAGACTTGGCCTGGTGCCAATTGTTTCTTACTCTTATCAGTGGTCTTTTTCTACTGACTACTTTGTCCTTTTGTCCTTTTTATTAAAGCATTAAATTCTAGGCAATCTCTTACCATCTGTCCTTGCTTCCCACATTTAAAACAAGCTCGTTTCATCCAATGGCAAGGTTTAAATCCATGGAATTTATCGTATCTGTTACAAGGTCGTAGGGTTGGTGTGTTAAGAGGATGAGTTGGTTTAGTCATCTACTGTTGAGGTTCTATAAACCTCTGCCTCTTAAAAGAGGTATCACTTTGCTTAGACTCACCAATCTCAAGCCTCTTCCCTTTACTCTTTCCTTTAGATTCATATTCAGCTTATGAGAGTTCAAAATCTTATTGTACCAATTGAACTCGTCTAATAGCCTCTGAATATGTAGAGATATTAAAGGCCGCAAGTTTATTACAAATGGCCATAAGCTAACAAAGCCGATTCCATTGATCAGATGAACCAACAACTGTCCTAGCGTAGTATACGGGATAGTCCAAAATACCTCGAATAACCTTGAAGTATAGAGTGGTGCTCGATCAACAGTTAGCTACCTAGTCTCACAAATCAAATAGCACTGTGTACTAAATCATCATTTATGTAAAGATCAAACTTGTTTCATATTAACCTCAAGACTCAATATCCGAAAAGTTCACAAATTGGACATATCTCATTTGTTTGCACATTTGGCCCATATTTCATCTTATAAATCAAAACCCATCAACTAAGCTAAGATCATTGTTATGTTAAGACATTCCAGATAATAATCCATTAAATTCTAATTTCCACATCAATATTCATTTTACAAGATGTGCTCTAATAATCCTCAATTTTCACTTAAAATTTTTGATTCTATATTGTGTTATGTTCTGCTTCGACTCTACTCATGAGGAGTTTGAAAAGCCTTATAGTTTTTTTTTTAGCTCAAAAAACTCAAAACCATAAGGTTTAAATTATTGAATTCCCAAAATCCATTTAGTTCAAAGTATTTTATTTCAAAAGCACAAAATTTTCAAAATCCTTGTACTTTCAAAGTCATATACATTCTATTCATGTGGTTTTCTAAAGTCCATACACTTTTCAAGATATACAAGATCTAATACATCTTCAAATCTTACTTTCCATAATTGAAGTAAAAGCACCACCACTTGTGACTCTCTCTATTGGGTAATTCTTGGCTTTATGGCTTACTTTATCTTCCGGCAGTAGGGCATAGTCCCATGTTCCTTACCACAACATAGGTAGGGCTTAGATCTTAATAAGGTAGAAGACTCTAAACTTTTGAGTTGTAGCGCTATCACTCTCAACCTCTTTATGGTGCCTTATTCTGTGTCAATTTTCTTTTCTTAGTCTCTTCTCCTTAACTTTACTTTCCTTCCCAAAACATTGGCACATGGCTAGGATACAGCTTATAGCTATTATGGAGCCTAAGGCTAAAGATCATTCGAAGGAGAAGGTGGTGGTGGTTGACAGAGATTATGACCTAAATATCAAATAAGCAAAGAATCAAGAGCGT
This sequence comes from Heritiera littoralis, assembly GCA_031772115.1. Lineage (NCBI taxonomy): Eukaryota > Viridiplantae > Streptophyta > Magnoliopsida > Malvales > Malvaceae > Heritiera > Heritiera littoralis. The sequence goes on along the minus strand of JAPDPK010000250.1, from coordinate 166,746 downwards.
TAACTTCATGCTCTAAGCTGGTTAAATAGATATTAACTTATCCTGTTATGTGAGCAAATTTGGGAATGGAGACAGTGGTCCACTAGTTTCACTCATCATAGATCCAGTTTCCTCTTACTAAAATTGAGCATCTGAATATGCTTTCAAACGCTAATTGCAATTTACATCCAGACAATACACAGTGATTTGAGATGTCAGTCTAAATCTAACCTATCTACACTAACACAAGACTAGACAACTATGCTCTGATACCATTCTGTAACGCCCTTGGAAGCCAGGATTTTTGGGCCAACTTTTTTCTCAACTTACTATGTTTGTCACTCTCTCAGTGTAGTTAACACCTAACAAGTAGTATTCTACTCGTTTAATTGTTTAAGACTAGTTGTTTAAGGTCCTATTAAAGTTTTCTCGTAATGCGTGAAAAAAAACGAAACTGAAAAATTTTGCCCCTATTTTGGGCTATCAGCTATCCCCATACACAATATATCATCATTTCAACCTATGGAAATTCAATCACAACATAGCATTTTAAACATTTCATATCCAATGATTTAATATATATCGAGATTATAACTCAATCGCAAAGCACCGTTTGCTTACAGGCTCGATATTCTCCTAGTACTTACATCCCAACCCCTATACACTGTGTACACAAAAGAATTTAATCTGGGATATAAACAAAAGAACAAAAGGATTATACCTTTATCTAAAGTATAACTTTCTGCAACTCGTACAAAAAACAACTCTTGGTGCACCACACTCGTGTCAAGTCTACCTGAAGTAATCTGTGAGGTGGAAGAGGGGGGGTGAGCTAATGCCCAGTAAGAAAATATATGCTAAGTGATGCTAGGCTCTTACTATGCTTAATGCATGTTTATGCATGAACAAATGAGCAAAAACTCATGTTTCAATGTGTTTTATTGAAAATAGTGCAAAGTCGATGTACCATTGTTTATAAGCTATAAAACACTATACTAAGTAATTTCCAAACATATTAGTGCTCATGCATCATAAATTCAAGATACAGTAGAAATAGAAATGACACATTTATTCTTTTTTGTAATAGTATCAAGATATACATTTAAAAGCATTTTCATGAGACAACATACATTTATGAGATTTGGTAATGTCATCGGGTTCTTTGGAAATATAACCATTAAGCTTTCTACAAAAGCATCTATTATAGCTAGCAGTGGTCACAATCCCATACCAGGGCTCTATCCATGATCATGAATCATTCCAGCACCAGTGATCATCTAGTAGCTGAGGTACAAGTCACGACTAGTTGTCAAATGCTTGGAAGATCACAAAGGATCCAAGATATTTCACAATTCATATATATACACAGATATCTATCAACACACAGGAGGAATATGAAATGTGTATATATAGGTAGGCGCCTTAATGCCACACAGGCATGACAAATGCCACATAGGCATGATAAATGCCATACAGGCAAGTGAAGTGCCACACAGGCATTACACAGCATCACGCGTCTTATGAATCAAAACTTGTGTAAAAATAGCATTTACAATATGTGTTGAGTACTGAAAGCATAAATCATTTTAAATACTTATAGTTTTGAAAATCTCATCATACGAAATCATACTTAAAAACCATTATCTTGATAACATGTAACGATGCTTAATATGCATAAGGTTTTAAAAGCATTTTATAAATCTAAATTAATACCAAGAAATTTACTTAAACGATTTTTAATGAAATTTCGGCATTATGACGACATAGGTAGAATACTACCCAGCGTCATAACCATAACAAATACTTGTAGAAAACTCAATCAAGCAATATACATTTAATACACCAATTTCAACACAAATCTAAATCTCAAACATTATCCACTATAAGCTCAATCCAACATATTTTGAAATTCAAACAAAAAGCATTTAAATCCATAAATATTAAATAACATTAATTTATACATACAATAACATAAAGGACTAACAAGCATTTAATGTATATTCCTTTACCTCCACTTTAGGGTAACTACATCAACTCACTTTCCTTAGTGTTTCCCTACAAGTAAATACCAAATAACAATCATCATTGCTCAAGCGCGACACAAACGCACACACACACATATTAAATCCACATATCATAGGCTAGTTTGCTCTTGTAATGTAACTTCTTACCATTTTGTATCAAAGCTTGGTACTTAGTGCCCCACACTTATGCCTTGGTGTTTTAGCACTTCTTTGATTCCTTCTCTTATCTTAATTTCCAGGATATTAGATACTTCTACCTATTTAATAATTTCCCTACATTAACACAAAATTATTATGCTTAAATACTTTAGGAGATTTCATGAATTAAAACCTTACTAGGCAATTCCTTACCATATGAGATACCGTGTTAGTTGAACACCTTTTCTACAATTTGTAAGGACCCGAGTGGCTCTTTGCTCCTGTAGGATTCAAGAGGTGGCCCTCGCGGTGACCTTACTTGTGAGGCAGGCAGTCGCCTACTCACTCACTCAACGTATTGTCCACTTTGGGTGGTCGCCCTCCTCACAGCTTTATTCTCCACTGGGACGCGTCCTTTCACATTCAAACCCATGACCCCTCAAGTACATGGGTTCTACAATGACTTTACCGTTTGGACAACTTGTAACAAATAGTGAATTTTTATGTCAAATTCACTATTTGTTGCATTCAAATGATTAGCTTATTGGATGAATGCAACAAATAGTAAATTTTTATGTTAGTGTCATTTAACAGATTTGGACTTAATTGCATAATTTTGAAAGGTTGAGAGTTTATTTATAATAAAATAAAAGTTTATGGACTGGTTTCCACACAATAAACATTGAAGGGTTAATTCTATTTTATGCTAAAGGTTAAGGGTATATTTGACTATTAAGCCTTTTTCATAATGTATTTAAATGATCCGAAAACGAAACCTCTTCAAGAAAGGTGATTGATCCTACTTGGATATTCTTAAGGTAAGAAAAATTTTTTAAGTTGTCCAACTAGCTTGATGGAGGAGACTTAAAATATTTTTCAGTATTTAATTATATTGAAACTAAAGTAAAAGGCAAAATTAGGAAAACTTTAGATTATTTGGTACCATTTTAGGATGGGTGTTATGGGGGTGCTAATCCTTCCTCACACGTAACTGTACTCCTGAACTCTAAGATTCTTTGAACGTAGGCCAAGACTTATCCTTAGTTTGAATAAGTGACTAATCAAACCTAGAAAGAATGGTTGGTGATGACTCTATATTTTTGTGTCTAGCTATTAGGTTTTCCCAAACTTAATACGTTATGACAACGGGTTATAATAATGACCATAATAAATAATGAGTTAACAAATCATGGTGTTAAAGAATAACCCATGATGTACACGAAATGATAAGTATATGTTTTATAAGAATACGAGAATGAGAATATAAGTTACGAGCATGTGAAATGTTTTGTGTATATGATATGAAGTTAAGAGTATGTGGAATGATACGAGTATATGATATGAAACTATAAGTATGTGAAATGTGTATGTGTATGTGATATGACTTATAAAAATGTGAAATGTTTACGAGTATATAATATGAAGCTATAAGTATATGAAGTTATTTGAAGAGATATTGACTGATATAAAGCGTTGTTTCATGAAAAATTATGTTATTTGATAAAACCAAGATTGCACCATTTTGCGTGCATAACCTCGGTTTATTGTTATTGCTTTGTGAAGTGACATTGCATGTGTTCATGTGTTTGAGAATAGGATCTTGTTTAGTGATGTCAAGTATCAACGGTGTAATGAGGTACTTCAAAATACCTTCCATACTCAATCCCGAAAGATCTTGACAGTGTCAAGTGTAATGCTGTTGAAATAGTAGGCATAAGAAGTATAAGAACTTTATCAAAGTAGTTGTGATTGAATATGTGTTTCCTAACTATGAATATGGACTTTGAATTGTGTATAAGAAAATCATGATTGAATATGCGAACAGGGGCTTATTGATATTGATACTATCGTAGGTACTAATAATAAATTACTTTATTTAAACCTATAGTTAGGGCTAGTAAAGGTCGATCTCACAAATATTGTTTTATTCAAGTTAATTATTAAAACTAAATACCTAACTATTCTTTGGGGAGAGAAAGAAAATTTCAAAATATTTAGGGTGAGAAGGATAATTGTAAGATATGTCTAAAATTGAAAAATAAATAATTAAATAATAAAATAGAACAAACAGATATCAACAGGCTTCAAGTTACAAGGCAATCAATTATTCTTGGGATATGATGTTAATCATTGATTACAAAATATTACAGTCAATTAAGTAGTCAACCATAGTGTAACAACTCAGTGCTAATTACACCTATTTTTCCTTACCATGTTGTTAATTAATGGCTCAACGTCTTAATTAATCCCTAACTATCAAAAATTACCTAAAACGAGCGCTATAGATAAAACTTTAATAGCAAAATTAACATCTAGAAATATCTGAGTCGACATTAAGCAACAAACTCACTCAATGCGAGATATGCTCAAGATATTAAATGTTCCGAGAGGTACTCCAGGCACTTTAGGACAAAGCAATAAGAGCTGATGATCACCCAAAGTGGACAATACGTGTGAGTGACTCTAAGTGGGTGATCACCTATGTCTTGGAGTGGTAAATCCCCAACTAACAGAGATTCAGGCATGCTTAAGTTATGTGATCACTCACGTCCTAGGGTAGTAAATCCTTAGTTAGCATACATCCAGGCACTCCCATGTCGTCACATAAACTGTCTGAATTGTGAATATTATACTTTTCTGTAAGTTGGGTTAAATCCAAATATAGTTGTTATGCTGCAGAAATTCTAGTAAACTTAATTAACTATTGAGTGATATAAATCTTATCAAATTGTGTGCATGTAGAGTAGCTTATTATATGTTGCTATTCTCTGTACTTGTGTAGTTATTTTACTAAGCTCCTCAAGCTTACCCCTTCTATTTCCTCACAAGTTTGGCTGGGATAGTATGCTTTTCGCAATCGGCTGTAACCATTCTCAGGCTCTAAAGCATCTGTAATTCATATTTGGTATATATATAGTGTTGTTAATTGTCTTTAAATTCAGACAGTTTTCTATAGTACTCTAATGTGAGGTATGCATAAACTATTTATGTAATTGTATCAGGTAGTTTATTGATTTTGGGATGTAAACGATGTGCATTGGAAAACGTGTTAGAAACTCGAAAGATAATAGAATATTTCTTTGGAAATTTTTTTAAGGGCCTTATTGAACTCCAAAAATTATGAAAATAAGGCTTGTTATAGATTATGATAAGTAAGATTGCGATGGGACATTTTTATCGAAAAATGATAACATTTGAATAGTAAATCGACAGAGGTAGCAAACGGGCGGGCTCGGGCGGGTTTCGGGCGGGTTGTATTCGGGTTCGGGTTTTTTCGGTTTGGGTTTTTTCGGTTTCGGGTTTTTTCGGTCTCGAGTTTTTTCGGTCTCGGATTTTTTCGGTCTCGAGTTTTTTCGGTCTCGGATATTTTCGGTTTCGGGTTTTTTCGGGTTCGGTTATTTTCGGTTTCGGTCCGGTTTCGGGTTCGGTTCGATTTTAACCGGGCGGGCTTAGCGGGTTTAGTGACTTTAGTCAACTTATTTTGAAATTTTATATGTTATAAATATTTTTATAATTTTGAATGTAATAATTAATTTAATTTTATATAGTTAAATAAAAATATAATAGAAATGCTAAATTAAAGTTAAAATTTAATAAACATTTATATAAATATAAATTTTTACATTTTAATGTTTTTATTACTTGATCATTATTATTTTTTAATTTTTTGCGATATTCACATTTGTTATAAAGTAATACTACTACTATAGTATATTATTAAATTACCGCTTACACAATAATATTACTATAGTATATTATTAAATTACACTTTAAGTTACTATTAGAATTATTATTTACATTTTAATTTTATATTTAATAGATAATAAATAAATTATTTTTAATAAATACTTAATTCTCTCAAATAATATTTACACACTAAGAGATTATATAATTTATTCTTAAAAGATTATTATAATATAATATACAAATCATTATTATAATATACCAAATTGGTTTATTCCTGTATAAAATTATTACAATATAATAATTAATTAATTACTACTATCTTGATTTGTTAATGTCTTTTATTTTAAGGTTAAAAATAAAATATTAAGATATTATTATTATTTATATTTTAGATTGATATTGAAAACGTACTTTTTATATTAAGATAAGAGTTGAATAACATGAAGATTTAAATAAAATGATCCATGTGAGATAATAGAAGGATCATAGATTCATAGTGTTATTACAAATTTATCAATTATTCAATTATATTATACTTGATAATTAGAACTTCTTTAGAAAAAATTAGTGAAACATATTCAATTAAATCAGTTAATTATCTTCTATAAATATAAAGTACTTAATCTAAATTTATAAAAAAATTTATAATATTTTAATATAATATTTTTACACATTCATAAATCATAATTAGTTAACTAACCTCCAATTAAAAAAGATAAGAAAATAATTTAATTAAAAAATAAATCATAATATAATTTTAAATTTATACAATATAAAATATAGTCTATATAAAATGATTATAGCACCAAGTCAGTATAGATAGAGTGTAACTCATAAAATATTCTATGAGTTATAGTTATAACTTTAATATTCGATTAAATAATATATTTTATAACTTTAATATTTGATAAAATAATATATTCTATAGAATATAACATAATATAATTTTAAATTTATGCAATATTATAGAATATAGCTTATATTTTAGAGGCTCATTCATAAATCATAATATATTCTTTTTTTTTTGACAAAATCAATATTTAATAAATCATAATATATTCTATACACCATAACACTATAGAATATATATATTTTTTATAAAATAATTAAAAAAAATTATTGATTAAAAAAATTTGGCGCGAGCCAAGAAAAAATAATAATTAAAAAAATTAAGAGCAAAAAAAAAACTAGGCGGGAATTGTGCCAACTGCCAAGGCGCGAATTGCTTTGTTAATTTGTTTCATTGTTTGCTTGTGCTTGCTCGGTTGCTTGGAATTTGCTAGATTTGTGGGCTTCATCTCTATTTTCATTAAACGACATCGTATCTAAAAAAAACTAGATTTTTCAGTCCGTCCGATTTAGTGATTTACCAACAACCAACAGATCCCAACCGTCCATTTCTTTTCCCAGTCCCGGCAACCAAAACAAAACAAAAATACAAAATGAAAATCTCCTTCCAGTCTTCCACAGTCCACTTCCAGTTCGACAGTTCCACCGAATCGCAACAGACCAGAACTCTCGGCAGCGATGCTCTCTGACGCTCTCCGGCATATGTACCAGCACTCTCGGCAGCGACGCTCTCCGGCAGACTAGTAGCTTGCTCGCGGTTGCGTGGCTCTCTCCGGTGGCAGTCGCTGCATATCTTGGTCTTGGCATCCATTCGACGGTAGCAGCTCTCTCTCACTCCGGATCCGGCAACATTAGCTCCTCTCTCCACAGATCCGGCAGTAGCAGCTCCATTCGACGCTGCTGCAACTATTTCCGTCTCCAGATCCAACACCAGCTGCTCTCTCTCTGTCTCCAGATCCGGCGGTAGCAGCTCTCTCTCACTTAGGATCCGGCAACATTAGCTCCTCTCTCCACAGATCCGGCAGTAACAGCTCTCTCTCACTCCGGATCCGGCAACATTAGCATCTCTCCACAGATCCGGCAAGGGCAAATAAGGACAACTAGATGATCATTGCCGGTGAGCATGAACCTTAAGAAAGCTGTTGACCATAAACTATTTTCAGGTTTTTGCTATCATGCAGTTGAGTTTGCATTCTTAGGTTTTAATCAATTCTGTTAGTTGGTGTCATGTTAAATAAATACTGAGAACATGTGTGCTACACCAAACACACAAATCTACAAATCCAATCACCTATATAGAATTCTCATACCTAGTTGCTCAACCACTTCATTTACTCTCATTTGCTAGTAAATGAATCTTATTCATTAAGAATTCTCAGTTTCCTAAAAGGTTTCTTATTTCTTGCATGTGTATTTGTTAACACCATTGCTAGCAATATATGAGAAGTATTAATCGAAGCTGGTTGGTTAATGACCTCCTTTCCCTAGCTACTTTACTCTTTCCGTTTGGTTTTACCTAATCCATTAAGCCTGGATTTCTGAACTTCATTCTTTCCAACATCATCTGTGACTCCTGAAGTTCTAAATGCTAGGATGCATGAATGACTATATGCAGTGGTAACTTTTTGGAAGGGAACTGCTTCACTTTTATTTAAAGTCTGCTTGCCATGCATGGGTGCACATGTATTTTTTATGAAATAGAATATAAATGCTTAAACTTTTATTGCAACCTTATCATGCAAAGCTTAAGATACAGTGTCTCCATGAGTTTCATCAGTTATATTGGTACATTATAAGTAATTGCCTTTTGATTTCTTCCTGATCAGTGATCTTGGCAGCCAAGGTCTAAAGGGTTTCTTGCCTAATGACATATCCAAACTACATCACATGCAGAGCTTGTAAGTACAAATAGTTCTCAATCACTTTCATTATAGTTGCTTTCATTTTTTATGTTGGGCATGAATCGTGATCTGAGGACAGGTGTCTGTCTGCCTTATCAGCCTGTTGTTATAGACTTTAATAATATAGTAGGCGTTGACATCAAAAGTTATATATGATACATTAAATATGATAAGAAATTCGATCAATTGATAATGTAAAATATATAAAAATCAAGATTTCTATCAGTTGAGAAGTATCTATCAGCTGAGAAAGAAAAATAAACAAAACTTGATAGGAATTCTATATTAAAATTGTTGTATATAGGAGAGTTAAAGAGAATTCTGATAAGCAGTATATAACTGCATCATGACTTCATGAGGCATTGAAGCTGATAAAGTGAATAAATTTTATTAAGAAAAAGATATTTTTCCTCTCACTCTATTACAGCTTTGAACATTTCTGCAGAAAACTAATCTTGCTTCACATCAACAAAGTCCTGAGGTCTGCCTGGCTAGACTTGGTCCTAACATCTCCATTAAAATCTGCAGCACATTTCATCTTCCTAATCCATTATTCTCGAAGGCAGCTCTCAAGTTCTTGTTGAAAGCAGAAATTTCCTTCAAAACTTTGACACTCCTGGAACAACTGCAGTACTGTAAGTTTGGGCAATAGTCTCCTTCTTGGTTTCCTACTTTCCTTCTTGATTTTATTTATCTTTAATAAAGAAAGTAAATTCTCATTCCAGAATGTTTTAATTATATATTTAACTATAAATTCTTTATTTCTAAAATAGTTTTAGGTTCCATAATATTTTTAAACTCTCTTCTTACTGCACTACATTAGGATTTGTGACACTCTCTCCAAACATAAAATAGGTTGCAGGCCATGGATTATTAACTTGGTTTAATTTCTCATGATCATAAGATTCCAAGAGACTTTGCATATAATTAAAGACTCCATGCAAACATCTTAAGTTAGGTTTAAGAGAATTATTAGTATTTTTATTAAATTTGCAGCTATGTAACAATTACAATTGAGGATTGATTCTCTTCATGTTAGAACCTTACATCATTTTAAAATTTACTCAGTTGCTCGTGGTTACTTAATCTCACTGCCTTTGTTTGTTTTTGAGTAGTTCCTATATCTAAAGTTGCTAATTTGTTATACTATTAGCTATTGTCAAATCTTAGCTCAAATTAGTTGCCTTGCTCAAGACAAAGTTATTTTTGATGTGCTACAATATTTACAATGCTTAATACTTTTCTGTTTACATATATGTATTTTGTTAATTTTTATTATGTTTATGTTATGTGAGATTCATATATGTATCATGTTATTTTCTATTATGTCGATGTTGATTGAGCATGTATTCTAATTAAATAACGAGTTTGTTTTTAATAGTTAGAATTTTGTTATTTTTTTACAGATATGAATATGGAATCCAATTCTAATGATTATGATGGCTTTAATACTATAGAATGTTCCTCAACACCTGCTTCTCTTACTCCTAGTTCTTCAAAGAGACAAAAAAAATCCAATGTTTGGACTGTTTTTAATATGCTTGATCCTGAGGAACAACTAGTATATCAAAAGAAACACAATGATACCAAAGAAAGAGCAAAATGCAAGTTTTGTGGGACTGTAATGATTGGAGAGTCACATTCAGGTACATCTACTATGCGTCGGCATATTCAAACTTGTAAGAAAATAGATCATTCTTCTGAGAGTGAGGTTCAAGTTGGGGGTGGAAGTAAGAAAATAGACCCATTAGCTATACGTGAAAGGTTAGCTAGATGTGTTATTACTCATGGATATCCATTTAAAATTGTTGAAGATGTTGAGTTTAGAGGCTTGCTTTCCGCTCTAAATGATGATTTCAAACCCATTTGTAGGAATACTTGCAAGGCTGATTGTTTGAAATTACACAAGAAAACGAGAGAGAAAATTAAATCTGATCTGGAAAAACTTTCAAGTAGAATTTGTTTGACTGCTGATATGTGGACATCATGCACTACTGAGGGATATCTTTGTTTAACTGCGCATTTTGTTGATGATGATTGGAAGTTGCGTAGTTTAATTTTAAATTTTCAACATGTGCCACCACCCCATACTTCATTTGTTTTGTACAACAAGATTTATGATTTACTAAAAGAATGGGGAATTGATAGAAAAATTTTTAGTATTACTTTGGATAATGCCAGTAATATGGATAGCATGCAAGCAAGTTTATGTGATCTTCTTAATCAACAAGGTGCAGTGTTATGTCATGGAAAATTTTTTCATATTCGTTGTGCTGCTCATATATTAAATCTTATTGTTCAAAGGGGTTTGTCAGTGATTAGTGAAGCTTTGAAAAAAGTAAGAGAAAGTGTAAAATATGTTGAGGGTTCTGAAGGAAGAAAGAGCAAGTTTCGTGATTATGTACTTAAATCAAAGTTGAATTATTCAAGGGGTTTGTGGTTGGATGTGGTAACTCGGTGGAACTCTACATATTTGATGTTAGAGAAATTTCTTTATTATCGTGAAGCTTTTGAGAAATTGAACATGTCGGATGGAAATTACACTACGCTTCCAAGTCCTGAAGAGTTCCTTTGGCTTAAGAATGTTTCTATGTTTTTGAAGCCTTTTTATGAGATTACCACTTTATTTTCAGGAAGACTATCCCACTAGTAATTTGTACTTTGAAAATGTATGGGAAATTCAAAAGAATATTCAGGATGCACTTGTATCTGAAGACCCAATGATGGCATTAATGGCAATGGAGATGAATGATAAATTTTGTAAATATTGGGAAGATTACACTTTGGTGTTATCTTTTGCAGCTATACTTGATCCTCGTTGAAGTTGCAATTTTGCAATTTTTTTTAGAAGACTTGGGTGTCGAATATGAGGATAAGTGGAAGGATATTTTGGAAAGAACTACTTTTTAAGGAGTATGAGAATCAAAGTACTTCTTTCTCATCATCTGTGATTGAAGGTGAAACAGATCAAAGCAATCGAAGAACAATGTCTCAATGAGTGTAAGTTTAACTTTTGTTTTTATTTTTTGATTAAAGGTTTGATATAATTACTTTAGTAACTTATTAAATTATTACTTATTCTTAGATAGTAAGTAATTTCATCATTTTTTACGTTTTAATTTATTACTATTGTAGAGATTTAAAAGCTATAACAATGAGTCAAGTTCGCGTAGATCAGAGTTAGAAATATTTTGGATGAACCAAGAGAAGATTATGAGATGCAACTTGATGTGCTTGATTATTGGAAGAAAAATCAATTTCGATATCCTATACTTTCTGTCATGGCTAAAGATGTATTGAGTATTCCAATTACCACAGTTGCATCTGAATCAGCATTTAGTATGGGTGGTAGAGTTATCAACAAATGGAGAAATTGTCTTACACGAGATAATGCAGAAATATTGATCACCACTCGTAATTGGTTGCATGGATATGATATAGATGATGATGGTAAGATTTTAGTGTCATTATTATTTTATAATTTTTTTATTATTTAAATTCTTATATGATTGTTTTCAATGTATTTCATTAACCAAAAAAGATGAAACATCAGAATGTGGAAAGAGTGTTCCTTTGCAATGAAGTTGAATTGTTGTCTTATGAAGGAAAAGGAGGATTAAGAGCTTCTAATTGCAATGTATGTTGATATTTTACATTTTACTAGCTTCATTGATAAAAATTTAAGATTTTTTATTAAGAGTAATTAGTTGTGATTGATTTGGTTGTAATTTGCAGGTTTCAATTTGGATGTTGGAATCATTTGATGTATAATTAAAGCTGAAGATTGGAGGTGATCTAGATGGGGTATGATAAGCTGTCTTTTTTTGTTGTAGTGATTTTGGTTAAGGAGTTGTGTTGTTTGATTTGGGGGAGATCTCAAGTTGTTGATCTTTGGTTTAAGATGTATCTTTAAACTATATATTTCTTGGCCATTATGATCCAGGCCATTTTGCCTCTTCATTATGTATTACTGGCCTGGTTTTTCATTATGTTTTGGCTTGATCTTATTTCACTTACTAATATGTTAAGCAAAGAATTTGGTATTGTGCTAATTTTGTGGCTTTCCCTTCATTATGTTTTGTTGAAGTGTTTCATTTGTTTGGTAGTTCTTCCTTGAGTGTAGATCCTTTGTTCCTGCTCTTTACTTTTAAACCTTTAATGACCCATTTTTTTTATAAGGCTTTGAATAATTTATCTGTGTATATACTGTATCTTTATTTAAGAACAAGCTGTTGCAAGTAAGCTTTGCTTTAACTCATCCAAGATGCAACAAGAAGTTGTAGTTGTTGGACATGGACTGTCTCTTCATGGTATTGGGATGTATAGAGTCCAAGATATAGTAAACGAATGATATTCTAGTACCAATTTATAGTTTATCTAATTTTGTATGGTAGTGTATAATCTTGGGATACAGACTTTATATTTTTATATTGTTTTTAGTAGCATAGCTTTTAATCTTGTGTTCATGAATTTAAGATGAAGTCCTAATAAAAGTGGTTCAAAACCAAAACCTTTGTCATTTTCCTCTTTGTTTGTCTTGAAATTGTAGTCACATTTGGAAAAGAAAATAGTTAGCACTATTTCTTTCAGGACTATGAGATAACACTACAAAATAAAATGACTACAGAAAATCCAAACGGAAGTTTTTTTGCAAAGAAGCACTTTAGTTTTAACTTGGATGAGATTGAAGTACAATTAGTTTCCTTGTGATTCCTGAGTGTTTGGTTCCTAAGAAAATAAAAATTAAAAAAAAACAGAATATAATTGTCCATATCGCAACTTTTCATTTGATTCCAGTTTCATTTTTGCATATTTCTTTGCTCTCAAAACCTTCATGACCTCTGCAGCCCCAGAAAACATGTAACTATTAGTTTCTTTGTCATAATAATTAAAAAGAATATGAATCGGCTAAAATTTTCATAATCTTGTGAAAAATAAAGTGAACAGAACAGAAAGGATGAACAATATGGTAATGGTGCCTTGAGAAGTGAGAAGCCGATAAGCATGGCCAAGGGCAAGGGTATCGATAGGCCGGAGAAGCTTAACACGGGTGGAACGTACGGTGTTTTTATCATAATTCTCTTGCTCAGACACAAATTAAAGTTTAACAATACTAAATTTTTTGCCTAACATATTATGGTATTTTAAATTAAATTAATTTAATTAAAACGATTCAATATTTATTACGCTGGTAATATATAATTGATAAAATTGTATAATAAATAATAATTGTTTTCAAAATTTTAAACTTTTTAATTAAAAAAGTGTATCAATTATTTTTATTTATTTATTTTTAAATAATAATTATATAATTATAATTCGGGTTTTCTCGGGTTATAAATTCGGTTTTTTTCGGTTTTCGGTTCGAGGCGGTCTCGGTTGCGGATCGTATCGGGCTCGGGTTATGTCGGGTTCGGGTTGTGTCGGGTTCAGGTTTTTTCGGTTTCGAGCTTTTTCGGTTTCGAGCTTTTTTGGTTCCGGGCTTTTTTGGTTACAGGCTTTTGACTTTTTTGGTCAATTCGGGCTGGTCCCTGTTCGGTCTCGGGCGGATTCGGGCGGGTTTTCGGGCTCGGGCCAGTTTTTGCCACCTCTATAAATCGAGCTCAAGTGTGAATAGTGTCAACTTGGGATTTACCCATTTTATGTAGAAATGAATTTAATGATTTAAATGATTGTGAATCATAATGATATTAGACTGGGACCGTAAGCAAGTTGCCTTAAATCGAATTAGGTATTTAGATACTTGATTTTATAAGATACGACTACTCATATGATAAATCATTGTTATAAGAGAAAAAATCTAGCTTAGTTTGCTATACTTTTGATTTTCATTATCGAAAAGTCACATGCTCTAAGCTGTGACAGTTTCTCTTCACCACTACTGTTGTGTTTGCACCCAAACACATATCTCACCATTGATTTTACTCTTACCCAACTTGACCATTATAATATCCAATCTCATCACTATAGTAACTAATATCACATTCACTATTATTTTTATTTCACTGAAACTAATATCATCGTACATACAAACTAGTCCTTAGTTCTACGATTCAAAGGAAAATTTGCTTAAACTAGTAAAATTACATTTAATGTGAGAATCAATTATGGAGTTTCTATCGATGATTCCATCAATATTCCAAAGACAAATTTAGCGATGGAAATTTTGTCACTAAATTTTGAAAATAAACTTTGCACCATAAATATAGTTCGATGCGAAACCATTAGCTAAGGGATTTTGTGTCGAAATGTATATATTCTATCACCAAATTGCGATAGAAACTGTCACAAATTCCGTGGCTAAAACTTAAGAAAAAAAATCATGCTTTCCTTTGAATATTCATCATTAAAAGGTTTTTTAAGCGACAAAAAACTTTTGTCACTATTGCCACGTTCACTTTTAGTGATTATAACTATTTTTTAAATTTGAATAATTGAGTTTTTATTTTATTTTTTTGTTAAAATTATTATTAATAAAAAATAATTTTTTGTTTAAATAAGTTAACAGTCATGTTAATTATCTAATCATGTCATATTATATAGAACTTAAATGGATTAATTATTTATATATTCATAGGAAGGTATAAGAGAAGAAGGAGGGATTCGAACTTTGAACCTAATCTTTCATAAAGAGAAGTAACAATTGTTAGATCAAAATTAGGTTTTTTAAATGAATTAATTCTAAACATGTGAATTGTGTTATATTGTAGGTAACACGTATAATAAATATATGATGTACATTTGAGATTTTGACACATTTAACTATTCATATCGTGTTTATGTTTAAATACTGGACAAAGCACAATAAAGATGCACAAATTGTTAGATCTATTTATTCTTTCTATTTTTCTCACTTTAAAAATAGTTATACATTTCTTTGTTTTCTATTCTATTTAGATAATTGTAATTTTAATATGCTCATAACTAGTTTTACTATTGTATTGTATTTTTTTTTCATAACGAGGCACAAGAGGAATAGAAATTTAAACTTTGAACTTAATTTGAGATATAATAATTGTTAAGCCAAATCTTAATTGTTACTTTGCATTAGGCTTGGTTTGGATGCCATTGTAACTGCAGTGTAATAGCATCCAAGGGAATATACTTGTTTTAACTGCACATGTGGTGCATTTAGATGCATCCCCAGCAATTAAAACAGTAAAAAAGTTCCATTGCACCTCCAACTGGAATTTTTGTTTCCACCTTATCTTTTTTTTTTTAAATATTAATATTTTATATTTTGTCAAATTATTTTTATTTAAAAAATTTTTAAATTTTTTTATTTTTAAGTTTTTTTTACTTTTGCTTTACTTTTGATGTTTATTTTATTAGGTTATTTTTAAAAAAAAATTTAATTGTAATTTTAAATTATAAAGAACTTTTATATATGTAAATTTTTATATAAAATATTAATTTATATTTACAATATATAATTTTTATTATTTAAAATCTTAAATATAATGTACCACTATTTAGCAAATAAAACTTTAAAAAATTAAATGTTATTAATATATACATAAAAATAATTAAATATTTAATAATAAAAACATTATTTGATATCAAAATAATTAAAATAATTTTTAATCTATTATAAAATATTATTTAATATAAAATAGTTTTAGTAATTTTTAATTATTTATTTAATTTAAAATATCAAATATATACTATAAATCTCATTATTTACAAATTTTTATCCTATATATCTTCTCAATACATTTCACTACGTCACAAATTGTTGCATTTGCATCCAAATATATATTTTATCATATTTCAATCTCATTGCTATGATAATTAATCTCATCACTGCAATGACTAATTTCATCTCTATTATTATTTTTATCTCACTATAACCAATTTTACCGCACATTTAAATTAACCCTTAAGCCTTGGTTCTTTGGTAGTTAAAAAAAAAAGTCTAAATGCAACCAATTTTTCCTCGACAGAACCATCTTACCTATAAACATCTCTCTCTTCTTTAACATGGTTGTTAAGGAGAAAGAAGGTGTTGTCTTTAGCAATTTTATGGCCTTATATACTTCACTCTCTACGGCTAGTTCCTGGAATTTTAAGCCTTCGGCGTTGTTGTGCGGTTTGATTTCGCTCCCCGCTTTTCTTCTTCAACTTTTTCTTTCTCTTCGTTTCTCTAATCTTCTCCCACTTTTCTCTCCGTTTCTCTTCTCTTGTCCTGTTAGGTTTGATCTGCTGTCCCTTGCGATCTGAATCGAGTAAGAGTCAGATAGCCCGGTGGATCCTGATGTGAACCATCGAGTTTTCTCAACTAATTTAGTTTAAGAAAAAGAAATGCCCAAATTACTTGTAATTGATCTTCGTTTATTACTATGAGTATTTTGTTAGATTTCGCCATTAATTAGTTTAATTTTGTAGAGTTGTATAGAAACTTCAACCTTATTCGTTCTTACTCGGTAAAAATCTAGTACAGTCTGGAGGTTTCTTTCAGCAGATTCTGTTTGTGGGTCCGTCGCAGACACAGATTTGTTTGTTCTTTCAGGGTTAAACAAAGAGAGAATATATTGTTTCAAAAACGAATTAAGAAGATTAAATACAATACCAAGGTGTAAGTAATATTAAAATCAAATTAAATTAAGACGGTGGAATAGCGCGCGTCCAACACCACGATAGCCGCGCGAATCGTTGGGCAATCGCGCGTTTGCCAACGCGGAGCTGACTAGAATCATCTAGCTAGATCTAATCCAATCGATGGTTACCGACTTCTACACGTAATATGAACTTTTGAAAAAGACTGCTTGCTTGCATGATACGTTTGACTTTTCTTTTTTAATTGTTATTAATTATTTTTTATATATATATATATATAATAATTATGCTGTATCTACGCATTGAGGTTAGGTTCGGCTGGCTCGTTTATGTTGCCTGCTTTCGTTCAATGGAGGCAACCAAGAGATTCTTCATTTTGCGTAAAATGAAAGTGGTACGTTGGTGACCCATTCCATTCACAATCTTTATCATAACTATTATCTCCTCTCTTATATTTTCCTTTTCGTTTTTACCTTTTTATGTCAGTTTTCTTTATTTTGATGTGTATGCATGCATATCAAAATTATGCAACATTTTATTTGACATTAATTTACGTATCCTACTTTTATGCATGATCGCTAAGGTTGTGTAATTTATTGGTGGAATGCTAAAATCTTAATTTCAGAATTTAGAATTTAAACTTTGGCAACTTCAAAAACTTTTATATGTGCATAATTTATCTTCTTATCTTTTCATAGAAGTTATGCATAGTCTATGTATCTACTAGGGTTTCAAATAGCTGTTGCAAAATGGAATAGTGGCCATTATCTCACGATAACGACAATGACTATCACCTCTGTTGAAGAAATAAGAGATGTGAGTACAGATCACACCCATAACGATCGTATAGCGGCAATATCGGTCCTATATTGCCGCTATCATCCGTTTTCGTTGATAAATTGGGTTTTTTTTTTCCTCAACCATAGAGGGACAAAAAACCGAGAAACAAAAGCCAACAATAACCAAAGACAAAAGCCATTAAAAATATCAAAAGACTAAAGAAAAACGAAACTAGCAAAAGCCTCAAAGAAATCTTGTCGAACCACCCCAAGCTTTGCCAATGAATCAGCAAAACAAATTGGGTATAAAAAAAATACTTTTCAGAAATCAAAATCAACAAACAAAACCATCAACAAAAAACCAAAACAATTCCCAGCTTTCGACAGATTGGGTATAAAAAAAAATTACTTCTGGATTGGAATCAAGGGAGGGGTTTCTGTCAAGATTGTGGGAGAATCATGAGAGTTGAGCTTGTTCTGTGTTATCTTACTCTGTAGAAGCAACATAGAGAAAGCTGAGAAGAAAAGAAGGTAGTGCTGCAAAGGAGTAGCGGGGGCGTGGGACCACGGGCATGGTGGCTATCTTTTGTCGGGCTGCATTGTTGAGGCGTTGTTGCAGGCAGCATCGATGTCTAGCCATCGGAGACTTGGGAGAGACTGAGAGAGTATCGTGTGCTGAGTGCTGACTTGGTAGAAAAGGAGGGTGAGAAAGTGTTTGAATGGGTGAGAAAATGTTTGATCGAGAATAGAGTGAATAATAGTTGAGATAGGGCTGTGATGTAGTGTTTAAATGGGTGAGAAAGTTTGGGATGTTGGGGAATTGGAATTTTTGGTGTAAATTTTTTTTACTAGATTTATCCGGTAATGTTGAATAAATTTGGAATTTAATTATTAATTTTATTTTTGTAGTAGAATTTTTAATCTAATTAAGTATATGGGATTAAATATTATTGTAACTCGAGAAAAAAAATACTGATATTGATATTTGATAATCTAAATGTGATGACTTAAGTTAATTGAGAGTGGCAAATTAATATTAACATTTTAATGTAACCAAACATTGTTAGGCATAATTTTGACAAAAATATACATTAATTATTTAAATGAAAAAATAGTTAATGTTAAACAATTAGTACACTGATTCTTATTAATACATAATTATTTATCTCTATCTTCAACATTTGTTATTTTTTAATTATTATAAATAGTTTTTTTATATATAAATGCTTTATTATAATTCAAAAAAATTATGAATAACTTTTTTCAAATAAATAATAGACTTAAAATATCATAAATTACTTTAAAAATTAAAAAATAAAAATTTTTATAATTATAATTATAATTATTACATTTTATACCTAAATTGTGCAAAATTTAAAAAAATTCATGACTGCGATGACCGTAATGACCTCAATAGTCATCGTTATATTCACAACTACAACAAACACAACGCAACTAAAAACACGACTGTGATTGCAATTTAAATCCCTGATATCTAGTTCTTAAGTTTGATCATTTTGATAAAGTCCCATGCAAATTATTATATTGCTGTTTCTAATTATTCAAGTCGACTGTTCAATTGAAGAGAAAGAATTCAAGAAAATATCTGAGGAAGAGATTTAAAAGGTTGAAAGCAGAGATGAAAGAGATCAGCAAAGAGCAGCAAAGCATCAAGGAAGGGCAAAGGCAAGCTCGAGAAAAATTCAAAGCAGTGGAAGAAGAATGCGAGCAGCTGCGGCAGGAAACTGACCAAATCATCCGACAAGCTGCCAACACTCAAATTCGTCTGGCTCTCATGTTTAATATCCTGAAGGCGCGAGAACAAGGCGATTTCGCAAGGGCTGCTCAATTAACTGGACTACTTCGGTAAAGCCAATTGTTTCCATTTCTTTTTCTTTTCAATTGATTTCATAATTTGACACCATGCATTTTTCTTTTCATTTGATACCATGCATTTTCCTTATATATATGGTTGTTATTCCTCTTCCAGTGAGATCGTAGCCAGAGGCGGATAATTGGCTGAATGACCAATACCAAATTTGCGTGTTCCTTTTCGAGATGATGGTGTCCAGTGGCGGATCTTGACCTTTGATTTTGAGGGGGCTAAGTACTAACGTAATGTTGGATTATGCCCTTAGAACCATTCATTAGATGATTGACTTTGGCATTTTTTTATGTATCATGACATTTTATTTATCATAGTTCATTATTATATTTGTCTTATAACTGCGTAATATAATCTTATATAATAATGTCCTTAGAATAGTAATAACACACTATTCTTAAAATATCCCTAGTCAAGTATTATTGTGAACAAGGATAACAATGATACGATAAGACTAGTATGTGGTTGACTGATGACCATTGTCATGGATATAGGATATCAAGTCATCACATAGGTACATGTTAGAGAACTATGTACTGGATCGACCCTCCATGAGAACGCTACATGGATTGTTATATGAATGTCATAAGCGATTCTCATAGTGATGATGGTGTATGTGATCCTTTGACTTGAGATCATCAGAGATCCCAACATAGAGAATTGCATACTTTAATGCTGCTAGATGTCATTCGTAACAGGATGGACTATAAAGGTAGTAATTGGGTATGCCTTGATCTATGTAGAGGGATGTTGAGTGATCAAGATAGGATTTATCCTTCTTATATAACAAGAGTGATGTCTTGGGCCCTTTGATAGAGTGAGACTAAGAAATGCATGGCCGTGCTCGAATAAGTCAATATGAGATATTGATTTTATTTGTTTAATTAGTCTACTCAGGAATCAAGAAACGCTGATTAGACTATACAAGTGTGACACATTCCATGACTTGTGTCTAATCAAGACATCATAGGATAAAGGGATTAAACTACACGGTAACATCTATCACGAGTAAGGTTATGTCGAGTCATTGACATTCTCGTTACATGGGTAGCAATGATGTGTTGCTAGATACCGCTCATTGCCTGTGACAATTTTGTCATTGCCATTGTTTTGAGAACCTATTGGGTCGCACACTTAGAACGGATCAATGAGGAGCTTAATTAATCCTATTCTGAATTGGATTAAGGATATAACTAATCCTATTCTGAATTGGATTAGGGATATAACTAATCCTATTCTAAGTAAGATTAGAGTTCTGTTTGGCAGTAAATTTTAGGGTAAAATTTACTGCCTATAAAAGGGATGTTTTTCTAAAACATAGCCGCACTTTTTAAAACAGAAAACAAAACATTCCTTTTAATCGAAGCTAGCAATTCGGTTATAAGGAATTTAAAAGCTCTTTAAGGCTTCTGATCGTGAGACGTTCAAGAGTCGTGAGATCCGTTCGTGTGGATACCGTAGAGGCAGGAACGAAAAGTTGCTGCTTGTGACTCGACCAACGACAGAAAATTCAGAGAAAACGTCAGGTAAAATCTCGAAACCCTAATCAGGCAACTCTCCGAATCGATCTTGGTGGAGGCCGAATGATTTAAATTCCGCTGCGTGTTGTTTCGGTTTCCTTCACTGGTATCAGAGCCAGGTTCGGAGTCCCTGATTTGTTTTGATAAAAGCATGATCTCTGGTTACTTTCTGTTTATGATTACATGCAATCGTTTTAATGAGATTAATACGGATTAGAATGTATATGATATATTCAGAGGCTAGAAATCGAATTGTTGAATATATATATGATGTATATCAATTTCGATTCAACTTATATGTGAGATATAATCTGTGATGCGAATTAATAAGGGGCGTTGGCAATGTCAATGCCGCCCCTGGGAACCCCGCAGTCAGGGTTATAATTCGTTTCAAATGTGCCTCATTAATAAAACTAAAAATTAAAAATTGCATTACACTTGTTTGTATAACACGGTGGTTGTTGTTTGAGCATGGTGCATAGTTATAGCCCTAGCCCAATATGATTGTATTTTCGTGGTTGTAAATTTTAATAAATACGACCTACGTGTCGTGCCTTGTTCTTGAAATTCTTGTTGTACATTCTTTTCTCATCTTACTCCCCTCGAATGTAACTCGAGGTTTCTCTTAAACTATGTAATTGGAGCTGACAACCATGCAAAGGATGACCAAAGAGGCACTTGGAGAAGATGCTATTACCCTTAGGTTAACCCTTAGGGTTTCTCATTGGCTTGGGAAATCCATTTAGTTTGGGCTATAACTATGTCACGTTTATTTTATTGCTTAATTGCATGAGATGCATGGTTTATTTTGTACGTTTATGATATGAAAATCATATGATAATTTTAAAAAAAAAAAGTAAAATTGGTGAGATCTTATTCAATAAACTAAGAAAATCCCTCAAATTAAATTAAGTCAATAATAGATGCCTACCAATGAATAGCACTCGTCAAGACTAGAATCGATTTTGTTATGTTTGCCAAAGCAAAATATCATATCTATCTTAGTAAGACGCGATGGGATAATAGTGATATCCAAAGGCTATAAATTGGGTTGACTTCACTAAATTTCATCAATAGGATTGGGAATTTAGAGGCATAAAGTTGGGCTTCCATTCATGAGATGAATTAGAACAAGTGTTGTTCACCCAACTATCCAAGAGTTACATGAGATGTAATTGGTAAGTGTTGCCTACCTAAATAGCCAAATCTTGGGCGATTAGCCAAAGCTAACTCTAGATAAGGTGAAATATGGATCTTGGCCCACTAGAGAAATTATGTGATAATTTTTCCGAATTAATAGTGAGGGTTGTTGATTCGATAAAAATAGTGGGAGCATCATTTAATAAATATTTAATTAAATGAATGCATTCATGATACTTATATTTTGCATATTTTTGTTGTAGATTACCATGGCATCAAACACAAATAACACACTTTCACTGCGATCTGTCCTTGAGAAGGACAAGTTGAATGGGACAAACTTCCTGGATTGGTACAGGAACCTGAGGATAGTCCTCAAGCATGAAAAGAAGTTGTATGTCCTTGAAATTCCCTTACCTGAGGAACCACCCTCTAATGCTCCAAGGGCAGAAAGAGATGCTTATAAGAAGCATCAAGATGATGCATTGGATGTTAGTTGCCTTATGCTTGCCTCCATGAATCCTGAGCTTCAAAAGCAACATGAGGAAATGGATGCGTTCGATATGATCGAGCATCTCAAGCAACTCTATGAAGAGGAAGCTAGGCAAGAAAGGTACAATGTCTCTAAGGCATTGTTTCAGTGTAGGATGGCAGAGGGGACTCCCGTTGGTACTCATGTGCTCAAGATGATTGGGTACACTGAAAACCTTGAAAGATTGGGATTTCCTTTGGGCCAAGAGTTGGCCACTGATGTGATTCTGCAATCGTTGCCAGACAGCTACAGTCAGTTTGTTGTTAATTACAACATGAATGAAATTGACAAGACTCTGCCACAATTACTTAGCATGTTGAAAACAGCTGAATCCAACATGAAAAAGGCCAAGCCCAAAGATGTCTTAATAGTTAAGAAAGCTAAGGGCAAGGCTAATGCAAAGGGCAAGAAAAAAGGTAATAAAGCCAATGGCAAGTTCAAGCCCAATGATACTACACTGAAGCCTAAAGGTGGGGTTGCCAAAGAAGGGAAATGCTTCCATTGCGGTGAGACCGGACATTGGAAGAGGAATTGCAACAAATACTTGGAAGAACTAAAGAAGAAGAGAGGAAGTGAGACTTCCACTTCAGGTATTTATGTTATAGAAGTTAATCTATCTACTTCTTCATCATGGGTATTAGATACTGGATGTGGTTCTCACATTTGTGTAAATGTGCAGGAATTCAAAAGGAGTAGATCATTGACTAAGGGCGAGGTCGACCTACGAGTGGGAAATGGAGCAAGGGTTGCTGCATTAGCTGTAGGAACTTATATTTTGACATTGCCCACAAGGCTTGTTTTAGAATTAGATGATTGTTATTATGTGCCTTCCATCACTAAAAACATTATTTCTATTTCTTGTTTGGACAAGAAGGGTTTTTCATTTATAATAAAGGACAACTGTTGCTCCATTTATTTAAATGATATCTTTTATGGTAGTGCACAACTAATTAATGGTCTTTACATTCTAAATCTTGATATGCCTATTTATAACATAAATGCTAAAAGGATTAAATCTAATGATCAAAATCCAACATATCTCTGGCATTGTCGCTTAGGACACATAAATGAGAATCGCATTTCCAAACTCCATAAAGATGGACTTTTGGACTCACTTGATTTTGAATCGTATGAGACATGTGAATCTTGTTTGATGGGTAAGATGACTAAAGCCCCTTTCAAAGGACATAGTGAAAGGGCAAGTGATTTATTGGGCTTAGTACATACAGATGTATGTGGACCTTTAAACACACAGGCCAGAGGTGGGTTTATGTACTTTATTACATTTACTGATGATTTCAGTAGATATGGCTATGTGTTTCTTATGAAACACAAGTCAGAATCTTTTGAAAAGTTCAAAGAATTCAAGAATGAAGTACAAAACCAACTTGGCAAGAGCATTAAGGCACTTCGATCAGATCGAGGTGGTGAATACTTAAGCCAAGAATTGCTTGACTATCTTAAAGAGTGTGGGATTGTCTCACAACTCACTCCTCCAAATACACCACAATGGAATGGTGTATCTGAAAGGAGAAACCGAACTTTATTAGATATGGTTCGATCAATGATGAGTCATACAGATCTTCCAGAATCCTTTTGGGGACATGCATTAGAAACAGCTGCTTTTACACTGAACCGTGTTCCATCTAAATCGGTTCCAAAGACACCATATGAGATATGGACTGGTAAACGTCCCAGTATGTCTTTTATGAAGATTTGGGGTTGTCAGGCTTATGTAAGACGTCATGTCTCTAACAAACTTGCACCTAAATCTGATAAGTGCTATTTTGTGGGATATCCTAAACAAACTAAAGGATATTATTTTTACAATCCCACTGAGCGCAAAGTGTTTGTAGCTAGAACAGGTGTCTTTCTAGAAAGAGAATTCATTTCTAGAAGAACTAGTGGGAGAAAAGTAGAACTTGAAGAAATTCAAGAGCTACAAGATAGCGCACCCGATGTTGAGATGGAGCCTGAGCAAGCACCACAAGTTGTTGTGGAACCAGAACCAC
This sequence comes from Heritiera littoralis, assembly GCA_031772115.1. NCBI lineage: Eukaryota > Viridiplantae > Streptophyta > Magnoliopsida > Malvales > Malvaceae > Heritiera > Heritiera littoralis. The sequence continues at coordinate 141,744 of JAPDPK010000250.1, read as the reverse complement.
AAGCTGTTGTGGAGCAACCGCCTGCTCAAGAGACACAAGCCTTGCGTAGATCAGTTAGAGAACACATCGTGAGCCACAGAAATATGGATTTCTAATGACTCAGAACGGTGATGTATTGCTCATGGACCAAGATGAGCCTACTACCTATCAAGAGGCTATTACAGGGCCAGACTCTGAGAAATGGCTTGAAGCCATGAGATCTGAGATGGAATCCATGTATGCCAACCAAGTTTGGACCTTGGTTGACTTACCCGAAAGGGTAAAACCTATAGGGTGTAAATGGGTTTTTAAGAAGAAAACCGACATGGAAGGAAATGTTCATACCTATAAAGGGCGATTGGTTGCTAAAGGTTTTAAACAAATTCATGGTATTGACTATGATGAAACTTTTTCACCAGTCGCGATGATCAAATCCATTAGGATCTTGCTTGCGATAGCTGCATACCATGATCATGAAATCTGGCAAATGGACGTCAAGACTGCTTTTCTTAATGGAAAGCTACTCGAGGATGTGTACATGACACAACCTGAGGGTTTTGTTGATCCAAAAAATGCTGGAAAGGTTTGTAAGCTGCAACGTTCTATTTATGGACTAAAGCAAGCTTCTCGAAGTTGGAATCTTCGTTTTGATGATGCAATCAAAGAGTTTGGTTTCATCAAGAATGAAGATGAACCTTGTGTCTACAAGAAGGTCAGTGGGAGCACTATTGTCTTCCTGGTGTTGTATGTAGATGACATACTACTCATTGGGAATGACATCCCTACCCTTCAGTCTGTAAAGACTTGGTTAGGGAATTGCTTTTCAATGAAGGACTTGGGCGAAGCTTCCTATATACTGGGTATAAAGATCTATAGAGATAGATCAAGGAAATTAATTGGCCTAAGTCAAAGTGCATACATAGATAAAGTGCTAAAGAGGTTTAGCATGCAGGATTCCAAGAAAGGATTCTTGCCTATGACACATGGCATTTCTCTCTCAAAAGAACAGTGTCCTACAACACAAGAAGAGAGAGAACGTATGAGTAAAGTTCCATATGCATCTGCTATTGGATCCATTATGTATGCCATGTTATGCACACGTCCCGATGTCTCGTATGCCTTGAGCATGACGAGTAGATATCAAGTTGATCCTGGTGAACGTCACTGGATCACTGTCAAGAATATTCTTAAGTACTTGAGAAAGACTAAGGATACATTCTTGATATATGGAGGTGAGGAAGAGCTCATTGTAACAGGTTACACTGATGCTAGCTTCCAAACTGATAAAGATGACTATAGATCGCAGTCTGGTTATGTGTTTTGCCTTAATGGTGGTGCTGTGAGCTGGAAGAGTTCAAAGCAGGCGACAGTGGCCGATTCTACAACAGAGGCTGAGTATATAGCTGCCTCTGAAGCTGCTAAGGAGGCTGTTTGGATCAGGAAGTTCATTACTGAGCTTGAAGTTGTTCCTAGCATTGTAGATCCGATTGAGCTCTATTGTGACAACAATGGAGCCATCGCACAAGCTAAGGAACCTAGATCTCACCAACGATCCAAACATATACTACGGCGCTTCCATCTCATTCGAGATATCATCGAGAGAGGAGATGTGAGGATATGTAAAGTACCAACTGACGATAACATCGCCGACCCACTGACGAAGCCTTTGACGCAGCAGAGACATGATCGTCACACTAGGTCACTAGGTATTAGATACATGAGTGAATGGTCTTAGTGCAAGTGGGAGATTGTTGGATTATGCCCTTAGAACCATTCATTAGATGATTGACTTTGGCATTTTTTTATGTATCATGACATTTTATTTATCATAGTTCATTATTATATTTGTCTTATAACTGCGTAATATAATCTTATATAATAATGTCCTTAGAATAGTAATAACACACTATTCTTAAAATATCCCTAGTCAAGTATTATTGTGAACAAGGATAACAATGATACGATAAGACTAGTATGTGGTTGACTGATGACCATTGTCATGGATATAGGATATCAAGTCATCACATAGGTACATGTTAGAGAACTATGTACTGGATCGACCCTCCATGAGAACGCTACATGGATTGTTATATGAATGTCATAAGCGATTCTCATAGTGATGATGGTGTATGTGATCCTTTGACTTGAGATCATCAGAGATCCCAACATAGAGAATTGCATACTTTAATGCTGCTAGATGTCATTCGTAACAGGATGGACTATAAAGGTAGTAATTGGGTATGCCTTGATCTATGTAGAGGGATGTTGAGTGATCAAGATAGGATTTATCCTTCTTATATAACAAGAGTGATGTCTTGGGCCCTTTGATAGAGTGAGACTAAGAAATGCATGGCCGTGCTCGAATAAGTCAATATGAGATATTGATTTTATTTGTTTAATTAGTCTACTCAGGAATCAAGAAACGCTGATTAGACTATACAAGTGTGACACATTCCATGACTTGTGTCTAATCAAGACATCATAGGATAAAGGGATTAAACTACACGGTAACATCTATCACGAGTAAGGTTATGTCGAGTCATTGACATTCTCGTTACATGGGTAGCAATGATGTGTTGCTAGATACCGCTCATTGCCTGTGACAATTTTGTCATTGCCATTGTTTTGAGAACCTATTGGGTCGCACACTTAGAACGGATCAATGAGGAGCTTAATTAATCCTATTCTGAATTGGATTAAGGATATAACTAATCCTATTCTGAATTGGATTAGGGATATAACTAATCCTATTCTAAGTAAGATTAGAGTTCTGTTTGGCAGTAAATTTTAGGGTAAAATTTACTGCCTATAAAAGGGATGTTTTTCTAAAACATAGCCGCACTTTTTAAAACAGAAAACAAAACATTCCTTTTAATCGAAGCTAGCAATTCGGTTATAAGGAATTTAAAAGCTCTTTAAGGCTTCTGATCGTGAGACGTTCAAGAGTCGTGAGATCCGTTCGTGTGGATACCGTAGAGGCAGGAACGAAAAGTTGCTGCTTGTGACTCGACCAACGACAGAAAATTCAGAGAAAACGTCAGGTAAAATCTCGAAACCCTAATCAGGCAACTCTCCGAATCGATCTTGGTGGAGGCCGAATGATTTAAATTCCGCTGCGTGTTGTTTCGGTTTCCTTCACGTAAAACTATATAAAGATAGTTGAGTTTTATATTTATGTATTAATAACATAAAACATATATGCAAAAAATTATAAATTTTAATAATCATATAGAAAGTATAAAGAAAGAAAATACATCAAATAAATAATTTTATATAAAATTGTAAGCGACGTTTTTTTAAAGAAACAAAATCTTCAAGAATTGAGTTCGAACTAAATGTCTCAGTAATCTCTCTTTCGATGTTGACAATTAAATTGTCTGCAAGAAATTCATCTTCCATCTTGTTTCTTAATCTTGTTTTGACGATCTTCATAGCTGAAAATGCTCATTCACTAGTTGCAATAAACACTAGAAGAGTTAAAACAAGTCTAATCAATCTGTCCAGAAGATAATATATTTTTTATTTTTCTGTCTCTGTTAGAATAAGGCACAACTGTGATAAAGAAGAAAGAATTTTGTAGTTTCACATCATTCTAGGATTATTTGTTTTTTAAGTTGATTGAAAGTTTAATTAGGTTTTTTAAGTTCACATGATTGTGACATAATATTTGTGACAACCCAATTAATTTTAAATATTTGTTAAAGAGATTGGTAAGTAAAAAAATAAATAAATATCAATAGAATTTTATTTTTTTATTTTTTGAGGGATCAATTTGAATTTATTTAATTGAATATATTATACATATAAATAAGTACATAAATTTGCAAAAATATTGGAGGGGCCAATGCCTACCAATCATAGAATGAAAGCAGACTCTTAGAATACATACAAGAGCCCCCCCCCCCCCCCCCCCCCCCCCCCCCCCCCCCCCCCCCCCCCCCCCCCCTCTACAGTGTACTACCGTCCGCCCCGATGGTGTCCAATATAAAAGGAAAAAAAAAAGGCTCTAGTATTCAAGGCCATGCATTCTTGTGGCTGTACTTTTTTATCAAATTACTTCAATAAACATTTTAAATACATATATATATATATATATGTATGTGTATTTTAATAAATAAATTATACTTGGAGAGCTGTTCCAATTATAGTTTATATTTGTTCCAGCATTCAAGCTATTATGTTAACCATCAAAGTGAATGAAATCCCAGTATTATTTGTTTTGTAGTGATTATAAATCTTGGGACTTCGAATTTGTGGATATATTGTTTTCCGAGCCTGGCCAATGTACATAAATGGACTTTGTGCGTAAAATAATTAATAAATGATATTGATAAAATAAATTTTAAAGGAGAGAAAACAAAAGAAAAATTACAATGTTAAAGTGTTTTCTCCTTTTTTTTTTTTTTGCTAAGCCAAGAAAGTATTATATAGATAAGGAGTCACAAAGACTCATATAAAGCATCAAAAGATGCTAAACAACGGACTCAGCAGAACATACACCAGAAAAGTCATCAGACAGAAAATCAACCCAAAACAAAGCAAACAGCAAACAGAAATCAATATTAAAGTGTTGTGTTTTTGTTACAAGAGTGTTGTGTTATTTAAAGACACAAAAAGGCGAAACTAAAACTAGAAACAAAAAAGTTGTGAAAATTAAAAAACCTAGAAACTCAAGTAAACATAAAACCATTTAATGGTCGCCTCGCAATCGTGGTTTCTGTGAAGCTAATAGTTTGACAGATTTTATGACATATTCAAGGGAGTGGATCTACAGGAAATGTTGTAAGGTTTCGTTGTCTCAATTTGTCATGTCATACACGAAAATAAGCAGCGGATTAAAAATCAGCAAAACCAAAATCATCAGGATCATGCAATAAGATTAATTTTGGGATAAAATCTGACTTTTTGGTGTACTCGTGTAGGAATGTTCAACTTTTGAATATGGCAGCCCATGAACAGCCCTTGATTTATCGTTAACTCAAGACTCCTAGCTAAGAGAAGCCCTCTAACGGTATCCACACGAGTAGGACGCAAAACAAGACCTTTGTCTGAGACAAGATGTGATCAGAAGCAAAGGGAGAAGGAAGGGAATTGTTTTCTGAGAGTGCTAGCTCCAAGAGGCAGAACGCTATAAAAATTTCTGTTCCTATTATGTCTAACTTTTAGACTTAATGCTGTTTTTATAGTGCCTCTTAACAAAACCCTAAAAAGGTCTTAGCCTTAGTCCAACTAAATTGGGTCTTTTGGGCCTTTTAAAATTACTTAATCCAAATCCAATTAATTGTAGGGCATACTCTAACAATCTCCCACTTGCACTACAACCAATTGGTTATGCATTTGGATTAATAATTTGGTCTGCCTATGAATTATTATATTAATAATTCATAATTATAATCTCATTATAATTAAAAAGACCAAAATACCCTTTAGTAATCTCGGGCTAAAATTACTATTAATTAAATCCCGAATTGTAGTTGGAACAGGATTCTAGTCTCACTAGGAATCCTTCTTGTACTAGGATTCATCACATGAATCCAACTCCAATTACCTTGTCTTGGTCATACCCTTATTGTGTGTGACCCTTTAGGTTTCCATTACGTTGGCAGTGATTCAGAATCTCATTCATAAATCACAAGCCAAGATTGGCATCTAGCAATACATCATGGCTACCCAAGTAATGAAAATGTCGGTGAGTTGACGACAACCTTTCAATGAGCAATTACCGTATAATTCAATCCTTTTATCACCTAATATCTCAGTTGAACATAGAGTATGGAACGTGTCATCTCTATTAAAATTTAACTCCATTGTTTCTCAATCTTAAGATAAATGATTTAATCAAATGAATTCAAGATCTCATCCTAAATCTTATTTGTACTGTGGCCACAGATTTTCAATCATTAATCTCTATTGAGAGTCCTTGAGATATAGACTCTTGTTACCAAGAAGGACAAATCTTATCTTGATCACTCACAACCCTCATATGATTCATGATGTACCCAATTACTGTCTTACTTGCAACCCTTATTGAGCTACGTTTACTAGCATCAAAGTACACCAATCCACACATAGGATACCATGGTGATCTCAAGTCTAAGGATCACATATACCATTGCCATTTGAGAACATCTAATGACACTCAATGTAACGATCCACATAGAGTTCTCAAGATGGGTCAATCCAGTGTATTCATTCACAATGATCACCCATGTGTTGATCTGGATATCACCATATCCATGACTTATGAGATCAGTCACCCAAAGGAATCTAACACATGTTAGTCTTACCGTATCACTGATGTCCTTTCTCAGTGATACTATGACTAAGGATATTTAAGAATAGTATTCTTTGTATCATAAGGATCTCATTATCAAAGTCACTACTTTGATTCCTTTGATACGAATCCACTATTCTAGGGACTTTATCATTTGATTATGACTTGATCAAATTAAATATAGTCAATAATGATAAATAACTGCCATGTATTATTAAATAACATAAACAATCACAATGTCAAAAGTGTGATACAAATCCAAATCTAATTGGCTCTTAGGGCACACACACTAATAATCTCCCACTTGCACTACAACCAATTGGTCATGTATCTAATACCAAATGACCTAACACGTGCATCATGCTTTTGCTGTGATAGTGCCTTCGTAAGCGGGTCAGCAATATTATCATCAGTGTGTATTTTGCATATCTTCGCCTCGCCTCTTTGTATGATCTCCCTGATCAGATGGAAGCGCCTGAGTATATGTTTGGACCGCTGGTGAGACCTGGGTTCCTTAGCTTGTGCAATGGCTCCATTGTTGTCACAATAGAGTGCCACTGGATCAGCAATGCTAGAGACTACTCCAAGTTCTGTGATGAACTTTTTGATCCAAACAGCTTCCTTAGCTACATCTGAAGCCGCTATATACTCAACTTCGGTCGTAGAATCGGCCACTGTCTCTTGTTTTGAACTCTTCCAACTTACAGTGCCACCATTTAGGCAAAACACATAGCCAAATTGTGACTTAAAGTCATCCTTATCTGACTGGAAACTAGCATCAGTGTAACCATTTACAATGAGCTCATTCTCTCCTCCATAGACTAAGAAAGCATCCATAGTCCTTCTTAAGTACTTAAGGATGTTCTTAACTGCTGTCCAGTGACGCTCACCTGGGTAAGCTTGATACCTACTCACCATGCTTAAAGCATGCGAGACATCAAGCCTCGTACATAACATGGCGTACATGATAGATCCAATAGCTGAAGCATATGGAATCCTAGTCATTTTATCTCTCTCATCTTGTGTTTTAGGACACATGTCCTTTGAGAGATAAATGCCATGAGACATAGGTAAAAATCCTTTCTTGGATTCTTCCATGTTGAACCTTTTCAACACTTTGTCAATATATGTACTTTAACTTAGACCTAGCAGCCTACTCGATCTATCTCTATAGATCTTTATTCCAAGGATATAGGCTGCTTCTCCTAAGTCTTTCATGGAGAAGCCATTCCCTAGCCAAGTTTTGACAGATTGTAGGCAAGAATGTTATTTCCTATGAGTAGTATGTCATCCACATATAACACTAGGATTATGACAGCACTCCCACTAACCTTTTTGTAAACACAAGGTTCATCTTCGTTTTTGATGAAGCCAAACTCTTTGACTGTCTCATTAAAACGAATGTTCCAACTCCGAGAAGCTTGCTTCAATCCATAAATGGATTTCTGAAGTTTGCATACCTTATTGGCATTCTCAGGAGTGATAAAACCGTTAGGTTGTGTCATATATACATCTTCTGACAAGTTTCCATTCACAAACGCGGTTTTAACATCCATTTGCCATATCTCATAATCATGGTATGCAGCAATAGCAAGCAAAATTCGAATGGACTTGAGCATTGCAATTGGTGAAAAGGTTTCATCATAGTCTATACCATGCCTTTGTTTGAAACCTTTGGCCACCAATCGGCCTTTATAGGTATGCACATTACCATCCATGTCAATCTTCTTTTTGAAGACCCACTTGCACCCTATGGGTTTTACCCCTTTATGTGGATCAACCAAGGTCCATACTTGGTTTGTAGACATGGAGTCCATTTCGGATTTCATGGCTTCAAGCCATTTCTCAGAATCTGGACCCGTAATTGCTTCTTCATAGGTGGTAGGTGTTGGATTATGCCCTTCGAACCATTCATTAGATGATTGACTTTGGCATTTTTATGTATCATGACATTTTATTTATTATAGCTCATTATTATATTTGTCTTATAACTGCGTAATGTAATTTTATATGATAATGTCCTTAGAATAGTAATAACACACTATTCTTAAAATATCCCTAGTCAAGTATTATTGTGAACAAGGATAACAATGTACGATAAGACTAGTATGTGGTTGACTGATGACCATTGTCATGGATATAGGATATCAAGTCATCACATAGGTACATGTTAGAGAACTATGTACTGGATCGACCCTCCATGAGAACGCTACATGGATTGTTATATGAGTGTCATAAGTGATTCTCATAGTGATGATGGTGTATGTGATCCTTTGACTTGAGATCATCAGAGATCCCAACATAAAGAATTGCATACTTTAATGCTGTTAGATGTCATTCGTAACAGGATGGACTATAAAGGTAGTAATTGGGTATGCCTTGATCTATGTAGAGGGATGTTGAGTGATCAAGATAGGATTTATCCCTCTTATATAACAAGAGTGATGTCTTGGGCCCTTTGATAGAGTGAGACTAAGAAATGCATGGCCTTGCTCGAATAAGTCAATATGAGATATTGATTTTATTTGTTTAATTAGTCTACTCAGGAATCAAGAAACGCTGATTAGACTTACAAGTGTGACACATTACATGACTTGTGTCTAATCAAGACATCAAAGGATAAAGGGATTAGACTACACGGTAACATCTATCATGAGTAAGGTTATATTGAGTCATTGACATTCTCGTTACATGGGTAGCAATGATGTGTTGCTAGATACCGCTCATTGCCTGTGACATTTGTTTTGTCATTGCCATTGTTTTGAGAACCTATTGGGTCGCACACTTAGAACGGATCAATGAGGAGCTTAATTAATCCTATTCTGAATTGGATTAAGGATATAGTTAATCCTATTCTAAGTAGGATTAGAGTTCTGTTTGGCAGTAAATTTTAGGGTAAAATTTACTACCTATAAAAGGATGTTTTTCTAAAACAGAGCCGTATAATTAAAAAAAAACAGAAAAGGTATTCTTTTAATCGAAGCTAGCAATTCGATTATAAGGAATCAAAAACCGCTCTTTAAGGCTTCTGATTGTGAGACGTTCAAGAGTCGTGAGATCCGTTCGTGTGGATACCATAGAGGCAGGAACGAAAAGTTGTTGCTTGTGACTCGACCAACGACAGAAATCAGAGAAAACGTTAGGTAAAATCTCGAAACCCTAATCAGGCAACTCTCCGAATCGATCCTGGTGGAGGCCGAATGATTTAAATTCCGCTGCGTGTTTGTTTCGGTTTCCTTCAGTAGGCTCATCATTATCCATGAGCAATATGTCGTTGTATTGAGTGGTGAGAAGGTTAAGCTTCTTAGGCTCTCGACGTATCCTATTAGACCTACGCGGGCCTTGTGTTTCTGGAGCTATTTCCTGTTCCACAACATCTTCTGGGACTTGCTCCTGTTCCACTAAAGGTTCAATGACATTTTGTGGTTGTTGAACCTCTTCAAGCTCTATTTTCTTCCCACTAGTTCTTCTAAAAAGGAAGTCCTTTTCTAGAAAAACACCGTATCGAGCCACAAACACTTTGTGCTCTGTGGGATTATAGAAATAGTATCCTTTTGTCTCTTTAGGATACCCCACAAATATGCATTTATCAGATTTGGGTCCTAATTTGTCTGAGACTTGTCTTTTGACATAAGCCTCACAACCCCAAATCTTTAGAAAAGACAGACTAGGCTTTTTTCCAATCCACATCTCATGTGGTGTCTTTTCAACAGCTTTAGTAGGAACACGATTTAGTGTAAATGCTGCTGTCTCTAAAGCATAACCCCAAAAGAAGACAGGAAGGTCAGATAGACTCATCATGGATCGAACCATGTCTAACAAGATCCGATTCCTCCTCTCAGATACACCGTTCCATTCAGGTGTACCAGGTGGAGTGAGTTGTGGAACTATTCCACACTCCTTTAGATGATCTATAAATTCTAAGCTCAAATACTCTCCACCGCGATCTGATCGGAGTGTCTTGATATTCTTGCCTAGTTGGTTTTGTACTTCATTCTTGAATTCTTTGAACTTTTCAAAGGATTCTGACTTATGTCTCATTAAATAAACATAGCCATATTTACTGTAGTCATCAGTAAATGTGATGAAGTATTGGAACCCTCCTCTAGCCTGTGTGGTTAATGAACCACATACATCTGTATGTATGAGCTCTAATAAACCACTAGCCCTTGCACTTGTTCCTGTAAAAGAGGCCTTGGTCATTTTACCAAGCAAACAAGATTCGCATACATCATATGATTCAAAATCAAATGAATCTAAGTGTCTCTCTTTGTGAAGCCTAGATATGCGTTTCTTGTTTACGTGACCAAGTTTACAATGCCAGAGGAATGTAGGGTTAATCTCATTACCCTTTGACCTCTTGGAATCAACACTGTATATGTGATTATCTAAATCTAGAACATACAATCCATTCATAATGGAAGCATTGCTATAGAAAATATCATTAAAGTAAATTGAACAACTATTGTTCATTATTTTAAAAGAAAAACCTTTCTTGTCCAAACAAGAAACAGAAATAATGTTCTTGGCAATTGCTGGAACATAATAACAATTATCAAGTTCTAGAATTAAGCCCGAAGGCAACGATAAATTAAATGTTCCTACAGCTAACGCAGCAACTGTTGCTCCATTTCCAACTCGTAGGACCACCTCGCCCTTAGCAAGTTTTCTACTCCTTGTTAGGCCCTGCACATTCATGCAAATGTGAGAACCACATCCAGTATGTAATACCCAAGATGAAGAAGTAGACAAATTTATCTCAATCACATATATACTTGAGATGGAAGTCTCACTTCCTTTCTTTTTCTTCAGCTCCTCAAGGTACACAGTGCAATTTCGCTTCCAATGACCAGTCTTACTACAATGGAAGCATTTTCCTGTCTTAGCAACTCCACCAGATGGCTTGAGTTTCTTGGCCTTAGTTACCATTGGGCTTGGGCTTACCCTTAAGCTTGCCTTTGCCTTTGGATTTGGTCTTGTCAATCACCATAACAGAAGTAGGCCTTGACTTCTTCAAGTCCTGCTCAGCAGTTCTCAACATATTGAGCAATTCTGCCAGTGTCTTATCCATACTATTCATGTTGTAGTGCAACACAAATGAACTATAGCTATCCGGTAAGGATTGGAAGATGAGATCAACTGACAACTCTTTATGCATGGTGAAGCCTATTGCTTCCAGCCTCTCAATGTACCTAATCATATTAAGTACATGAGTGTGCACCAGAGCTCCCTCAGCCATCTTGCTCTGGAAGAGCGCCTTAGACACCTCATAACGTTCGTGCCGTGCTTGCTCTTGGAACATTTCCTTGAGATGTTCGATCATATCAAACGGTTTCATATTCTCATGTTGCTTCTGGATTTCAGAACTCATGGAAGCTAACATCAAGCACTGTACGTCAATGGCATCATCCAAATGCTTTTGATAAGCTTGCTTATCAGTAGCAGAAGCATTCTATCGGGGTTGAGCAGGGATCGCATGCTCTAGAACATATAACTTCTTTTCTTGCGTGAGGACTATCCTCAAATTTCTGTACTAGTCTAAGAAGTTTGCCCCAACCAACTTGTTATCCTTCTCAAGGATAGAACGAAGGGATAAATTGTTGTTTGCCATGATAATTCTACAATCGTAAAATATGCAAGTAAGTAACATTGTGATTAAAATCATTAATTATGGTCTTTTAATTAAATGAATTACTCCCACTATTTTCCTCAAGCTAATAGCCCTCACTATCAACTCGGGAAGCCTTTTCACCTAGACTTCCTAGTGGGCCAGGATCCATATTTGGTCCCATTATGACTTTAGCTAAGCTAATGCGTCCAATTAGATTATTTAGGTAGACAACTCTTGTCAATTGCATCTCATACAACTCCTGGATAGTTGGGTGAACAACTCTTGTTCTAACTCATCATATGGGTTAAAGCCCAACCTATGCCTCTAAATCTTATTAGGTTTGACTAAGCCAATGCCCTAATTTAATTTAGTTAAGTCTGACCCAATACACTTGGAGATAACTATTATCTCATACAATGTGAATTCCTAAGGTAGGTATGGCCTTGACTGAGCCAAAGTAGCACAATACCGAACAAAGTCTCTTTCACATGCATCGTATTGGAAGGCATCTTTATTTGTTATCTTTGACTTAATATTTATTTTGAGGGATTTTTAATTTTATCGTCTCACCTAGCATGCTTTTCTAACATATATATCAACATATATAAGTAAAAGCATAAAATTAAACGTGACATGGTTATGGTCTTTCTATTGCAAAAGAACCTAGGGATACATTATTTTTCTAAATGCCTTCTCCTCGATTTCATTTCAAGCGTCACCTCGGTTCGCCTTGGCTCCGAATCATCTTGGCTCCAAATGTTGTACATTTTACAAGATAATCCTAATTTATCTATATAACTATTACATAAATAAATTACAAATAAATCAAGGCTCACAGGCCCAATTTAAATTTATTTAAATAAATTACAACTCATGTAAACCTAGGCCTATAACCATGCACCATGCAATCATCCATATCACATAAGAATCAAGCATCAAGCATACACAGTAATATCACATATTAATTTGCATGCTTCCTAATTAAAATCTAATTTTAATTAATCAAATTTTAATTACTTATGGGTATCAAGGGCTGTTTTAATTTAATTTTAATTCTCAAAACTCAATTTGGGCTTAATTGAAATTTTAATCTTATTAAAATCTCGAAACCATTGGATAACTTTTATCCATTTTAAAATATTTTATTTTAAAACAATTTTATCAAGATAATGTTTTTGAAATTTTAATCTTATTAAAATCTCAAAACTATTGGATAACTCTTACCCAATTTAATAAAGGATATATTTTATTTAAAACAATTTTATCAAGATAATGTTTTTGAAATTTTAATCTTATTAAAATCTCAAAAACCACTGGATAACTCTTATCCAATTTCATTTTTAAAAAATATCTTTCTTTAAAAGATATTTAATTTGAAACTCTTATCAGGATAACTTTTATCCTAATTTATTTTATATATTTTAAATAAAATAATAACAAGTATTAATTTTTTTTTGGCAAGGGTGGCAACTACAAGATTGCCTATAAGTTTTTTTTTTTAAAATATATAATTGTCTTACAATTATTTTAGGTTGCCCAAATGAATTTTGAAAATTAAAATCAAATCTGTAACAACTTACAATAAAACAGCATCACCACGAATCGAATTCGTTATCCCGAAAGCCGTTTGCACATTGGCTCAGATACCACTGTAAGGTTTCGTTGTCTCGGTTTATCATGTCATACACGAAAATAAGCAGCGGATTAAAAATCAACAAAACCAAAATCACCAGGATCATGCAACAAGATTAATTTCGGGATAAAATCTGACCTTTTGGTGTACTCGTGTAGGAATGTTCGACTTTTGAATATGGCAGCCCACGAACAACCCTTGATTTATCGTTAACTCAAGACTCCTACCTGAGAGAAGCCCTCTAACGGTATCCACACGAGTAGGACGCAAAACAAGACATTTGCCTGAGACAAGATGTGATCAGAAGCAAAGGGAGGAGGAAGGGAATTATTTTCTGAGAGTGCTAGCTCCTAGAGGCAGAACGGCTATAAAAATTTTTGTTCCTATTATGTCTAACTTTTAGACTTAATGTTGTTTTTAGAGTGCCTCTTAACAAAACCCTAAAAAGGCCTTAGCCTTAGTCCAACTAAAATGGGTCTTTTGGGCATTTTAAAATTACTTAATCCAAATCTAATTAATTATAGGGCATACTCTAACAAATGTTTGTGGCTTGGTGGTTGGTGTTTATATTGACTTTGACGGGGTTAAAATTGCAAAGGAGAGAAGCTCATGTCTTGATGGCAGGTCGAGATCAGTTCTGTCATTCCTGCTAATTATAAATTTTATGTATATACTAATTATAAATTTTCTAACTGAGTATATAGATGTTATATGACTCGTTGTACCATCTCAATTGAAGAAATGCCAAAAAAGATCAATTCTACAATAAAATATATATTAATAAAATTATAATGGTAATTTCATTTTTGTATGTGTATTTATTTTACTTTAGTTTCTCTTAAATTTTTAGATAATCCTAAAATCTTTTTTTTTTATTTTTAATGTTTTTCTAAATAATTAAAATTTTATCTATTTCACCCACATAGTGAGTGCGCATAAGTTAGAACTAGTAGTTAATTAAACAAATTAATAGATGTGAGATTCATGTCCTAATTATCTAAAAAGGTTGAAATTCTAACTATCAAATTCTAATTGCATAACTTTTAAATAATAGGACCATATATGTAGTTGAGAAGAAAATAAATGAATGGTACGAGGGAGTGAAAGGCAGAGACAGGTAGGAAATCATGAATTTATTTGCTTAGGATGATTTCATAACAATGCATATAATTTAGAAAATATTACAAATTGTTGAGGCTTCGTTTGGATTAATAGCATCAGAAGAGTTCTTTGACTCAGCTCATGCTTTGAAAGAAAAAATTGAACAGCTTGGAGAATTGATACAAAAGAGTAGGCATCTAGTGGTATTTACAGGTGTGGGAATATCAACTTATTGTGAATGAGAACTTTCTCTCTCTGCAAAATTGATACAAAAAAGTAGGCACCTGTCCCTCGTATGGTGCCGAGTATTTAAATTAAAAGAAACTAGTTATTTTTTATTTAAATACTAAAAATTAATTAACAATTAACAGTTAACATATTTTTCTCCATTTTTTGTTTTATTTTTATTTTTATATGAAATAAATGTTGTTATTTTACAAAATTTTCCTTTAAATCTTCCATTATGCTAATAAAATTTAAAGAGAAATTTTTACCTAAAATTTTCTTAGATGTGTATTTGCAGTCACCCTAAAAATTCTATCAGGGAGAAACCTTAATTTATTCATCATTATTTATTGCTTAAAATATTTAACCCTAATTCTAGAATAGTATAACTGAAATATTTGAAAGAAAACATTTAAAGTAAACAAATTAAATTAATTGACAAAATAAATAAACAGGTCAAATAAATTAAACTATGTATATTTTAAAAATATCAATATGCAGAATAAATAGATTCATAACAAACAAAATAAGCAAATAAAGCACAAAAAAAATTCAAACAAATGGATCTAAGGACATTTCAGGAACTACATTTTTTTGGTTACAGGAACTAAGGTTATTTAATAACGAAATTAAAACTACAAGGAACGATAAAATATTATATTATATTATATATATATATATATATATATATATATATATATATATATATATATATTAAAAAAATCCCTTTGTGGGGATATGTTGATACCTGCTCTTTTTTTTGTTTTAATTTTGACAATAAAAATAATATCTATAACACAACAGCTATATAAAAGGAATCCTTTTTCGGTCCTTTGGTTGACAAGTGTTTTGGGATATAAAAATATTTTTATTTATTATTTGTTTTTTCTTATTTATCAATAACAAAACAAAAAGTTATTTTATTAGTTTATTTTATTTTTATTCTTAAAAATATTGAAGGTTTTTGATAATTCCAAATATAATTTTAAAAAGACAAACTAAGCTTAAAAGTGTTAAAAAATTATGTTTTTCTTAATATAATATACTTCAAAAAAATTGAATTTATGATTATTCTTACTATAATTTCAAATTTTAATTTTAAATTTATATTTTATTATCAATGAGATTACTAAAAATATTTTATAATAATTATTTTGATAAATCTACCTATAAAATATTTTCAAAGAAGTTAATAAGACAACCATTAAAAAAATTAGTTTAATAAATTTGAACTAAACAAATAGGATGTTAATTTTGTGCCAATGGAGAGCAATTTGGTAAGGTGTAATTTTCATATGAATAGTTTCAGCAAATTATTCAAAATTAGTTTAATTAGTTTGAGCTAAACACTAAATTTAACTATTTACTTACTTATTTTATATTTTTTATCTATTTAATTTTTAATTTTATGCATATAATATTTTATCAAATTATCAATATTTTTTAATAAAGGTTAATACTATAAAAATTGAATAAATTAAATAAAATTATTTAACAAATAAAACGCAATAACTTTTTGAATAAGAAAACAATATTAAAAATTTTATTAAATAAATTTTAATTTTAAAATAATTAAAACAATTGAAAAAATGTAGATATGTTATCTATTTATTATTGTATTTTTATTTAACAAAACAAAATTATATTCAAATTATTTTATAAAAAATGAAAAATTTATATTTTAAATTAAAAAAATTAATCTTTGGAATAATGGGGGCACACACTAGTATACATAAAAATAAAATGAAACCTAATGATAATAAAATAAAGAATTAAATCTTAAAAAGGGGAAAGGCACGTGATATCATACAGCTTCTCACCCCAATTTGCATTTTCAGAAGCCCTTTCGCGATAATGCTCTCGGCTTTCTTTTTCGTCTTTCTTTCCTCCTTTCTATACTGAACGAGGGCTGCAACCTTCTTCCGTCTTTTATGGTGAGCTTCTGTATTTGTAAGTCTGATTGGGGTTTTTTTGGACTTCTATTTTCTGTTTGGTTAGTTTCTGGGTTGTGGTCGGTTTTTCAGTTGAATATGGCTAGGTATTTTCGGTTCTGTTTAGCATCTGCTCCTGGGTTCTCAAGGGCTGAATTGATGAATTCTCCTCTGTGTTGAGTATTTCGGTGGTGGATGAATTCAAATTCTCCTGTTGAGCTGAACTTCTGAAACCCAAAAGAAATCAATTTTTTTTTTTGCTTCAATTCTCGATTCCTTTTTCTTATTTTTCTGAAACTGTCCTGATTTGGAGCTTGTGACAGTGAGGCAAGAAGAATGTTTAGGAATTAGCAAGAAGAATGAGCAGAACAGAGCAGAATAGAGAAGAAAGAGAAAACTGAGAAGAAAAAAGGAGGAGAATATTCAGGTGTTTTCATTGATAATCTGATGTTTACATGTTTGTTTCTATATATGCACAGTAGTGCTATTGCAATAAGTAACGGCTACACAAATTGGTACCATTGATATCAGTACAGAATTCTATTTGTCCTGATCTGTCTAGCTCACTACTCCCTTGGCTGGCTCCTCTAGTAGCTCCTTCTTCCCTCCCAGCTTCATACCAGTAGCTTCAGTCTTCATCTTACAATTCAGCTCAGTCTTCTCCTTCAATTCACTTCTAGCTCCCCTGTTCATACCTTTAGCAACCATTTTCATGACATTGCCTCCTCCTTCAGTGGATCCTTGTCCCCAACGATCAAAATTGGGAAACTGAGATTGTAGAACAATAAAGTTCTCCCAGGTTGCATTATCAGAACCCAAGTTACTCCATTCTATCAGAAGTTGAGTTACTGCCTGATTGTTTCTTTTAACCATTCCCTGCCCCTACTTCTGGAGATGCTATACTTGGCACTACCTTTGCTCCTATCTTCTTCTTCAATAAACTCACAAGGAATACTGGATGGATTTTTGAAGTAGCTGGCAGTAGCAGTTTGTAGGCTACTGTACCAACCTTAGCTATGATAAGGTATGGGCCATAATATTTGGAAGAAAGCTTTAAATTTCTTTTGACTGCTACTGAAATCTGTTTGTAGGGTTGAAGTTTCAGATAAACTTCATCACCCACCTCAAATTTACTTTCACTTCTTTTTCTATCTGCATAGAACTTCATCCATCCTTTGTTGAGCCTTCTTTAATTGATCCACCATCATGAGACTACTAACTTGCTCCCTGCCCTTAAGTACTTCTTCCACAGTAGCTACCCTTGCATAAGTACTAGCATCCCAAGCCATATCTGGTGGTGTATAACCATACAAGGCTTGGAATAGTGACATTCCTATGGCAGAGTGGTGAGTTGTGTTGTACCACCATTCAGCCAATGATAGCTAGTTAGTCCAAGCCTTAGGTTTCAAAAAACACATACAACTCAGATACTGCTCAAAGCACTGATTCAACGTCTCGAACTGTCCATCAGATTCTGGGTTTTAGGTGGTGCTGAGTTGCACATTTGTGCCCAGGAGTTTTATTGGCTCCTGCCAAAACAAGCTTGTAAAGACCTTATCCCTATCAGAAATAGCTGTTTTTGGGGTCCCATGTAGCTTGTGAACATGATTCAAATGCAGTTTGGCTACATTTACTGCTGAATAAGGGTGTGAGAGGGATAAGAAGTGTGCATACTTGGTAAACTTGTTTATGACTACAAGATGCAACTGAAACCATTGGATAAGGGCGGCCTTTAAATGAAATCCATGGTAATGACTTCCCAAGATTGTTTAGGTATTGGTAAAGGTTGAAGTAAGCCAGGATATGCCACATGTTCATCTTTGTTTCTTTGACAAATATTACACTGCTGTACATAGTTCAAGACTTGTCTTCTGAGCTTTGGCCAGTAGAAAAATGATTTAACCTTGCAATAGGTGGCCTGGATACCCGAATGCCCCCTTGCGGTGAATCATGGAGGGATTGTATAATCTTCTCTCTATGTTCTCCACTGCTGCCCACATACACATTCCCTGTACACCTTAGTATGCCATGGCTGAAGGAATACTGAGAATTCTCACCTTGGTTTATTGTTACAAGAGTTATCTTCTCTTGGGCCACATTGTCCCCTCTGTAGCATGACTCAATGTCCTTAACCCACTCAGGAATAAGGTCAGTGGATTGAAGACTAAGTTGGTGAGCTTTCTCTTCAGGCTGTGTAGATAGTGCATCAGCCACTAAGTTTTTCCCTTCCTGTACTATATTGAATAATTCAAGCATAGCAATTTAGTTAGACCCTTTTTCTGAATGGTGGTAGTTAGCTTCTATTCCAACAGTTGCTTTAAAGCCTCATGATAAGTTTTTATATTAAACTATTCCCCTTCCAAGTAGTGCTTCCACTTGGTTATTGCCATTAAGATGGCCAATTATTCCTTCTCATAGATGGACAAATCCACATGCCTTGGTCCTAAAGCCTTGCTCAAATAGACAATAGGTCTCCCTTCTTGAGACAAAACAGCCCCAATTCCTTTGCTACTGGCATCAGTCTCCAAACAGAATGGCTTTTCAAAAACTAGCAGTGCCAAAATTGGTGCAGAGCTCATGGCAGATTTGAGTTGCTGAAAAGCTTCTAAAGCTTCAAGAGACCATTGGAAGTTGTCCTTCTTCAACATATTGGTGAAGAGTCTATTGATAGCACCATAACCTCTTATAAATTTCTTGTAATAGCTATTTAGACCTAGGAATCCCTTTAGTGATTTCAGATTCCTTGGTTGTGGCCAATTCAACATAGCTTCCACCTTGCTTGGGTCTGTAGCCATCACTGCTGCTGATATAATATACCCTAAGTACTCCACCTCCCTTTGACCGAAGAAGCACTTGGTTCTTTTTGCACACAGTTCGTGAACCCTCAGAAGATTAAAGACAGCTTGTAAATGTTCTACATGACTAGCCAAATCAGTGCTATAAACAAGGATATCATCAAAAAATATTAGCACAAATTTCATTACCTAAGGAGCAAATACTTCATTCATAAGGGATTGGAAAGTGGTTGGAGCATTAGGGAGCCCAAAGGGCATTACCTTAAACTCATAGTGCCCTTGGTGTGTTCTGAAAACTATCTTGTGTTGGTCTTCTTCTCTAACTGTTATCTGCCAATAACCAGATCTTAAGTCAATCTTAGAGAAGTAATTAGTGCCCTTCAGCTCATCCAAGAGGTCCTCTACTACTAGTATAGGAAATTTGTTCTTGATAGTCCTGTTGTTGAGCTGTCTGTAATCCACACATAACCACCATGTACCATCTTTCTTCTTAACCAACAAACAGGGTGATGCAAATGGGCTGGTGCTGGTCTAAATGACAGATGAAGACAGCATGCTGGTTATTTGTTTCTCCACTTCAAATTTTTGGTGGTAAGGAAATCTATAGGGTTGTAGATAAACAAGAAGTGATCCTAGTTGCAAAGGAATACTGTGATCTTGACTTCTCTGAAGTAGAAATCCTTTTGGTTCTGCAAAAACATCTTGATGCTCAGAAAGTAGTTCCAACAGGTATGGAGGAATATCCTTGTCTATGCAGTCAACACTAATCATATACAATTCACCTATCAACTCCTGATCTTTCTCAGCCAATTTCTGCAACTTCTCTCCTGAAATAGACTTCAAGCTGGCTTGCTGCTGGTTTCCCATCAGAACAACCTCTTACCCATTTTTCTTGAAAGTAAGTGACATCTCATTGAAGTCAAATGTCATTGGGCTGTACCTCCTCATCTAGTCCACTCCTAATACCATGTCACTCCCTCCTAGGGGTAGTTACCTGAGGTCATGTACAAAATGGTGCCTTTGCATAGTCCACTTTAATTGTATACATTTAGCAGTGCTAAATATCTTGTCCCCATTTGCAACTGTGATAGTCAAGGGATTGGTTGGCATCAATTCCACTCCATCTCTAGCCCACTTCGGTGTGATGAAGCTATGAGTGCTTCCACCATCCACCAACACACTAATTGGCTTTCCCCTAATCTGGCCTTGGATCCTCAATGTACTGTGCCCAACACTACCAGTTAAAGCATTGATGGAGATTTCCAGCCCTTCTTCCACTTCCTCTAACTCTCCTGTTAGTTGTTGTTCTAAGTCTGCAGGATCACTAGCTTGTCCTGCTACCTCCTCTGATATCTCTTCACCATGTACAGCATTTAATTGGTTGCTCTTGCACACATGTCCAGGACTGAATTTCTCTCCATGTTTAAAACACATGTTCTGGGCTCTCCACTGTTCCATTAAGGTAAGTTTGCTGGTAGTAGTAGGAAGGTTAATAGCAGGCTTTTGATATTGGTTCCTCGGGGTATAGGTGTTTTTAGGTTGAATAGTAGGTGGTTGGGAAACATTGGCCTGTAGATTTGTCTGTATTTCTTGGTCTCGAGCTCAAGGGAGAGCTTATGAAGCTTGGCTTGTCTACAGGCAAAAGCTAAGGTGGAAGGCTCATTAACCTTCACTCTAGCTCTGATTTCATCCTTCAACCCACTTAAGAAACTGGAAATAAAGTATCCTTCACCTAAGGAAAGGTTAGTTCTTCAAACCTATCCTGGTATTCTTCTACTGATGACTTTTGGGCCAATTTGTTAAACTCAAATGCATAAGCTCAAGTTCTATCACAAAACCTTAAACACAGTTCATTTGAAAATTCTTGCCAAGTGAGGTTTGGTCTCTGCATTACAAAACCATCAAACCAAACTTTTGCCTTGCCATTCAAATACATAGCAGCAATCTCAAGTTTGTGGACTTCAGGTACAGCAAATATAGTGAAGTATTTCTGGCATTTCCTAATCCAACTCCTAGGATTTTCAGCATCAAACACAAGTAATTCTATTTTTGGTCTTAGGGAAAAGGCATTTAGGCTGTTAGGAGTATTGATTAGTGTTTCATTGTTTTTTTCTATGAGAGGGGTAATCCAGCAAATGAGGGAGGATGTTGTTTTGTTGGTGTTGCAAGTTCATCAGCCTTATATCTATATCTACCAAGCTCATCAATCACAGTTACCTCTACAGGGACCTTTCCTTCTCTCCTTTGCTGCAGTGCGAGAGTGGGTTGAGAGTTGCTTGCAGCTACCTTGCCATGAGGCTCGGGTGTTATTGTGGCAGATTGCTTTTGCAGCAAAGACTTGAAGAGTTGGCTGAGGTAACTTTGATTCTCAGCCATTTTGGCTTCTATACCCTCCCTTGCTCATTCCACCACTTTGGAATTGTGGATTTAGAGGCTTTCATAGCCTCCAACTGGTTCTGTATTACTTGCACATGTTCATGTAAGGTATTAAGCCTTGCTCCATCTGCCATTTGTTTATGTTTTTAGACTTTCCCAACTTTTCAATGGTGGATTCAATCGGCTCTGGTACCAAATCTGTCACGATTTGGAGCCTGTGACAGTGAAGCAAGGAGAATGTTTAGGGATTAGCAAGAAGAATAAGCAGAACAGAGAAGAAAAGAGAGAAGGAAAGTGAAAACAGAGACAAAAAATGAGGAGAATATTCAGGTATTTTCATTGATAATATGACGTTTACATGTTTCTTTCTATATGTGCAAGGTAGTGCTATAGCAGTGAGGGCCATGAAATTTGGGGCCTCTGACATCAGTACAGAATTCTATTTGTCCTGATCTGCCTAGATGACTCCTCCCGTGGTTGGCTCCTCTAGCAGCTCCTTCTGACAACTCAGCTTCCATCCCAGCTTCAAACTAGTGGCTTCAGTCTTTGGCTTACAATTCAGCTCATTTTTCTCCTTCAATTCACTTGTAGCTCCCCTGTTCGTACCTGCAGCAACCATTTTCATGACACTGACCTCTAGGCTCTGTGATTGTCTACCAAAAATATAGCCAAATTCGTGATTTTAATTGTCGTTGGTTTTGATTTTTGCTTTCAATTCCTTGATTCCAGAGTTTCCGAAATTCTACCCTAATTTCTTCTTTAATTTTTTTATATCGACTTTCCAAAAGAAATATTCCGATTTGAATCTTTCATTATTTCCAATTTTGATCAAGATTTCCCAACGATATTGAGTTCTTGATTGCCTGGATTCACTCTCTTCTCTTTAAATTTATCGTGGATTTTTCCCTTTTTTTACAATTTTTAAAATTTTTTTATAAGCGTAAAAATAAATTAAAAATAAAAATTTAATGTCTAAATTTAAGTTTAAAATTGTAAATTCATATCAAAATCAAATTAAAATTCGAATCAAAGGTAAATTCAAAATGAAAATCTATTTGGATAATCTAAATGAATATCAATACAAGTCTCAAGATTTATTATTAAAAACATTGGATTCACAAGAAAATTGATTTAGATTTGGATTAAAAATAACTCAAGTAGTGAAATAATACTAAAGATTTCGAACAAAATGAGGTATTTAATTTGAAAAAAAAATCTAACAATATATATATATATATATATATTATATATATATATATATTTATATATCGAGATAAATTTTTCTTTCTTTCAAATAATCTTAGTTCTATGAAATTTCAATTTCTAAAACATACAAAAAGTATACTAAAATTAAAAGAAGAATTTTCACACATTGATATTCACTTTTGTTTTTTAGGGTTTATATATAATGCGTTAACAGTGCATAGATTTTATATATTGTTAATATATTAGAGGTTGATAACTCATTAATGAGTAAATTAAAAAGTGTCAAGTCGTTAAAAATAAAAACAAATAGGGTTTTTTTCAATTTGCTCAAAATGGCTTAATATGTTTTCGGTTTGCTTATTAATGAAGTGTTAACCTATAATGCAGTAATAGTGTATAGAGTTTATACACTGTCAGTGTATCTATATAAACTTTTTTTTTAATGATAACAAAAGTTACAAAACATCTCTAAATCTCTCTTATTTTTTTGGCTTAACATTTTTTTTTCTTAAGAGAAATTAAGTCTAAGATTCGATTTGTCATTTTCTTGTTGTACCTCTAATTAAAAAAAAAAAAGACTAAGAGGTTTTTGCGTTTGGGTCAAGCATTACTGCATGCATCAAATTAAGAGAAGATTGATCTTCGTCCATGAACCTCTTTGCCCGTGAGCTCATTTCCTTCTCAACCTTGTCATCAATCCATTTCCTCCTTGTCTTTACCTATTTTCACATATCAGAAAGTTTTTTAAATGCAACTTCTGTTTTATTTTTTAAAAATTTTTAAATAAATTTTTTCTCTCTAATACTGCCCTAACATGTCAATAACATAATATTTATTGTCTTGTTTCATTTTTTCATTAGGTTTTCATCCACGTCAACATATTCACTAACGGTATTAGATACAAACATTAAGTGTGAAGAAATTTAAGTTCAAGTATCAATATGACAATTTTTATTTCTAAGTATCAATGTGATAAAAATGATATAATTTGGGGGAATGTTAGGGGCATTCATTTTGATAATCATATTTTAACATTCTCAATCTTATTGAGTTACGTAACTTCTTAGTTTTATTTGAAAATCGGTTACTTATATGAGAGGTTGAAAAGTTGAAGTATAAGGATGCTAAAAAATATTTTCAAATAACTTATAATTGTAGGTAAGAGTTTTCACATAACACTAGAAAGTGACATGATCTAATAAGATGAAAAATGTTAAAATGTGTTTGTAAAAGTGACTACCTTAGCATTCTTTTATAATTTGAAGGTTAATTTGACATTTACAAATTGGCTGGTTGAGAAATGCTATAATAGTTACTTTTAATACTTCACTTTCAAAAAGTCACATCACATTAAATGTGAAAGTTAAAACTGGTAATTTGTTGCCTTTATTGGCACTTTATATATTTTTATTGGTAGAAGAAAAAATAAATAACTTATTACAATAAATTATTGGTACCAATAAAATGGTTGGATTATTTGAAAATAAAAATTTTAAAAGTGATTGTCAAAATGATTGTCAAAATAATTATTTTTAATAGTTTTTTTGGTTAGTTTGGCACGCTAACCTCTATGAAAATGATTTCAAGTTTTTGATTCGTTTGGTTCGGGTATTTTATTATTCAAAAAATATTTTTTACATTTTCGAGTGTTTGATACATGTAAAGCATTTTTGATCAATGAAAAATGAGATTCAGTCAATAGAAAATTTTTAAGAATTTTGAAAAATTGTCTTTTTCTTTTCAGAAAGGGAAGATAATTTTCAAACTTATACTATCTTTTAGCAAAAAACCCTTCAACTGAAATTTAACTGAATTATTGAGCAAAAAAAAAAAATTTAACTGAATTTATATTGAGTTGAAGAGATTTATGAGATGTTACAAATTATACAATTAAATATGTGAAATCTATCAATTCTATTAATATTTAATAAAGATATTTTTTTAAAAAATTGTTCTTTCATCTTTATTATTATTGATTTAAAACCATTATTAGAGTTAATTATGTGAATAATATTAATATAAATATAAATTTTTCAAAAAACAATAATCAACAAAAAATATTTTTGAGCATATTAATCAAACAAAAATATTAGTTTCTTTAAAAAATTAAATTTTTAGAAATTATTTTACAAAAATTATTTTTTAAAAGTCATTTTAGCAAAGTAAACGTAACCTTCATGTGCTACTTTTTTATTTTATAGACTGCTTCCGCTTTCTTCGATAGAATTTTACTGGCCGCTGTTTGTTTTCTTTCCTCCTTTTTTTTTTTTTAATTTATTATCTCCATGTACCCAATGAATTATTTGCAAGTACTCGGATATCCGAAAGTGCCTACGTACGTACGTACGTGTATATATATATATATATAAAAGGTTGTTGTCATAACATATGTTTGACGTGCAACGGGAGGAAAATGGAAAGAAGTTCGAGGGAAACGGGCGATACTCGGCAGGGATCGCACTATCGATCGCGCGATTTGCAAAGACATTGTCGCTCGAAAAGACAGATGAAAAGTTGGTGTCGTAGAGAAACTTTAGTTGTACCATCTAACAATTTTTTTCCAAGTCAGTATGTCTTTTTTTCTTCCGGTCCTCAGTCATGAAGTCTTTTTTTTAATCGTGAGTTTGGGGGATCATTGCTTCCGATGCGGGTCAGTTGACTCCCTAAAGACAAAAATATGGGTAGGTGAAATTATTTTCCTACTCCTGTTTTAAATTTTTTTTATTATTTTGTTAAAAAAATAAATTTTTAAACATTTTTTTTGTGCAAGTGAACGGGAGAAAACTAAGCTATGCAAGACTTAGCTAATCCAACCCCCGTAACGTCAAACAGAAGGAAACCTCTCAGACCTGAAGGTATAGATTCCAGCCTTTGAAGATCATAAGTGCTATCATGTGCAATACTAGCTAGAAAATCTACGCACCCTTAGTGAACAGGACCAATCTCCCTGGAGGAAACTTTTGCAAGAGGCTAAGATTGGTGCTAAAGGATTAGTGTTGCAAATTGGATTATTTCAATCTCATTGTATTCAATTTTATCTTCCATCTAAATTAACCCTAAGTATGAGACTAATTTTTATTGATGGAGTATGAGACTAATTTTTATTGATGCTGTGTATTTAGTACTGGCCCAAAAATATTTGATTTGATTAGAATTTAAACACAATTTTTCTTTATAAATTGTTTCTATTCAAAAATTTGATGCAACTTTACGTCTTTGAATCAACTTTTAAGTTAACAATGTCTTATTAAACTCTACACGTTTCGGTTATCCGAAGGTTGTTATACATGCATAGTTATAAGAATTCGTAGTTTTCCTAACCGTACCATGTGTATTGACAGGCCCTTAATTACGCATAGAATTCCTATTCCTATATATATTAATAGATGTGGACTTCCTCCCATTCGCACAGGTGTGCTGATCCACGCGGTTTAAGATTCAACATTTCTGACAGAAAGAATAATGACGTTCTTTTACCTCTCTTATTTGCATCCTGCGTCTCCCAGCAAGAAGAGATGCTTCAGATCTCGAAAATTGCTCAAGGTATGTTATAGTTTCTTGCAAATGAAAACCATCAGATATATATAAATATTTCCCTTACTTGATTTGTAATGATTTTTGCTATGGCTGAGCCTCACTGGTTTTAGGCTTTGTTTTCTTCTTCTATTGTACGCTGGAGACAACATCAACCAAACAGAGAATCAGCATTTCAGTTATTGCATTGCTCTTGGAATTTTTTCACAACATTTCTATTGTTTATTTTCCTGATCTATATACATCCGTACTTCAGTAATGTACATACATAAATATGTATATGTTTATGTAAAAACGAACTAGTCAGCACAAAAAAAAAAAAAACTAGACATGCTATATTTACTTTACTTTGTTCTATTTATGTTTTAACCTGGTACATCATCATTGGATAATTACAAAAAATAAAAGCCCATCAAAACATGAATACTTAAAAAAACGTTGAGATAAAAGTATGGACACGAACAATATTTCTCTGTAAGTAATTAGGAGCACGTACATGTATTGATCTATGAATATGTATGTATGTATGTATGTATGTATGTATGTATGTATGTATGTATGTATGTTCTTTAATTCAATTTGGTAGGAAAAAATGCTTATTCTGTCTTGTTATTATTTTAATTGAGCATAGTTTATTTTATCTCGATGAGAGTACACAGTCGTTTATGGAAGACAATCGGTACTTAAATTTATGTCCCACGTATTAATTTTGTCTCAAATATTGTCCTCTTCTTTTTGGAAAGCAAATATCATGAAGCTCCTTTTTTTGGTAAGTAATTATGCGATTTTCATAATGGTTGTTAATTGTTTTTTTTCTGTTACCACATTTGTCTAAACTTGTAAATCTCAACGACATATGTAAATTTATGAAATTATCTCCTTTTCGTTTGAAGAAAAAATAAAAATAAAAACTTGAGGATCTTTATTAAAAATCTCACCTATACCAAGTTCAAGTCAGTCGTAGAGTTCTCTTCAAGGTTT
Organism: Heritiera littoralis; assembly: GCA_031772115.1. NCBI lineage: Eukaryota > Viridiplantae > Streptophyta > Magnoliopsida > Malvales > Malvaceae > Heritiera > Heritiera littoralis. The sequence goes on along the minus strand of JAPDPK010000250.1, from coordinate 114,098 downwards.
TCATTTTGTTGGAAAAAATATCTCTTAAACTAAACATCCATAAAAATGAAAGAAAGCAAAAATAAATACAATAATTTTTAATGTGGTTTGATCCAACCAAATAAGCTTATAAACACCTAATCAAACTAATAACTAATCAAATAATTATAATTGTATAATTTTTAGAAGAGAAAAATTGTAAATTCCTTATAAAACCCAAACCCAACTATTCAAAGAACTCAACTACGCATTTTGAAATAGTTCAAATCCTAACTATTTTATTGGTATTTATAAACCAAGCCTAGCATATTATTTATAAGAAAAGAGCCCTTATAATTTTTTTTATATTTTCGATGTGGGATTCAAGGCAAACTTCAACAAATCCTCTCTTAACTTGAATTCTCAAACTCCCCAAACTGCTTAACAACATCTGAAAAGCTAACATGCCTCTGAGTCTTCTTATTCTTGGGAAGAACTCTATCCTTTGCATCATCAAGCAAATATAGTTGTTTCTTATTCCTCTTTACTTACAAAACAAAATCATCATTCTTGTATACTTTGCAACAATCATTATTACCAATAAATGTGTACCCACGTGAATCTAACTCACAAAAAGAAATCAAATTGTAGCTAAAACTAGGCACATACCTCACATTACGAAGAGTCCTAACACCATTACCATGAAGCTTGAGTTGAACACTCCCAATACCTTGAATCTTCACTCTATTACCATTCCCAACCACAATATTGCTTAAACTTTTAACTTCTTTCAATTCATCAAGTCGATCTTTATCATTGCAAATATGCATTGATGTAGCTGAATCTAAAACCCAACCTTTCTCATAAGTATGAGACCTATCTAAACAAGTTGCCAATACCTTATCATCTGTATCAGTCACAACGACACATGACTCATTTTTTTCCATCATCACTCTTTTGCTGAGCCTTCTTGAATGCAGACATATCCTCCCTTAATGTCTTGCATCGTGTTTGAATATGATCCTTCTCTCCACAATAATAACATTTCACCTCACCATAATCTCTGAATCTTGATCTTGATCTCCCTTTTTATCCACTATGTCTCTCATTAGTCCTTCCTCGAGTAGAACCTTCTATAGCAGCTAGTACACCTCCCGCAGATGAAGAATCTTCTTTGCCCATAAATCTATCATTTGCACGCAACACAGCAATCACATCATCCAACGTCAAAGTAGTTTTACCTACCAATAAAGTCTGAACTAAAGGTCTATAGCACTTAGGCACAGATGACAACAACAACAATACCTTCTCTTCTTTTTTCAACTCTTTAGAATCAATACCTAATAAATATGAAACTAACATATTAAATTCATTTAAGTGATCATGGAGACTCGTACCTTCATCCATCTTCAGAGAATATAAATCCATCTTCAAGCACATTCTATTTGTTAGCGATTTTGAAGTATAGACGTCTCCTAGCTTCTTCCACAATCCGGTTGGTGTCTCTTTGTCAATGAATTATACTTAATCTATGGAGCAAGTGCCAATCTAATTGTATTCACAGCCCTTTTTGGAATTTCAACCCAATCTTTATTAGACATTCCATCTTACTTATTTTCTTTTAATGCCAAATCTAGACCTTGTTACACTAGAAGATCCTGAATCGTACTTTGTCATAACATAAAATTACTTTTACCATCAAATAAAGGAATCTCAAATTTAGGCATACCTCTAGACATAGCTTTCCTTCTCTCGCAGGATCACGAATCTTCAGCTTTGATACCACTTGTTGGAAAAACTATCCCTTAAACCAAACACATACAAAAACGAAAGAAAACAAAAATAAACAAAATAATTTTAATGTGGTTTGGCCCAACCAAATTGGCCTATAACCACCCAATCAAACTAATAGCCAATCAAATAATTATAACTGTACAATTTTTGAAAGAGAAAAATTGCAAACTCCTTACAAAACCCAAGCCCAACTACCCAAAGAACCTAACTATACCCTTTAAAATAGTCTAAATCCTAACTATTCTATTGGTATTTATAACTCTTTGGGATATTTTACAAACTAAGCCTGACACATTATTTATAAGAGAAGAGCCCTTATAACTTTTCTTATATTTTCGATGTAGGATTCAAGGTAAATCCCACCACATTTTGCATATACGATTGTGGGTTCAGTTTACGTATTTAAGAATGGCTACATTCTTTTACCACTAGTAATTTGTTCTGCTCTTCTTAAAATTCAATTTGAAGATTTCAAGTTCAGAAAAAAGTTCAAAACGTATCTCAAATCTTAAGTTTTAGATTAAGAATCCAGTCATAAAATAAACCAATATTGTTCCTAACGTTACAGAACTTTTTCTGATCTTTTCCTCAAAAATAAACAAATTAAAGAGGTTTAGCATTCTATCTCTTCAAATCTCACTTGTATTTATATGTAGTTTTCTATCATTTTTGTGATTTTTTTTTACATCATGAGGGTTCAAATCTCATCAATTCTTTTTTTGTTCTTTCATTTCATTCCATTGATAGTCATATCTTTCAACTATTGTTTCTCGTCGACACCGACTGAAATTACGTTTAAGAAGACAGATTGAAAGGAAAAAGATGGGCATGAGACTTGGGAAGTTGAAAGAGCAGATGGAAGAGATAGGTGAAGAGCAAAAACTAATAAAAGAAGGACAAAGACAAGTTCGAGAAAAATTCGAAGCTGTTGAAGCAGAATGCGACCAACTTAGGAAGGAAACAAATCTCATAATTCAACAAAGCGCACACACTCAACTTCGTCTTGTTCTAATGTTTAATATTCTTAAGGCAAGAGAAGAAGGCGATTTTACAAAGGCTGCTCAGCTCACTCAATTGCTTCGGTCAGTTCAAGTTAATTTTCTTATTTGGCTATAAATAACAGTTAGCAAAAAAAATAAAATGAAGATTCAGTAACGGAAATTTCTAATTTCCTTTTATTTTCCCTTTATGCAGTGAGATAGTAGGAAGGACAACGACAAGCATGGAGTGATAAAGTTCTCTGTTAAGTGAAATCAAGGGAAAATTTCCATTATGTTTCTCTTTTACCATTCAGCTTGTTCTAGTTAAACTATTTTCTTCCTTTTAAAGAATTGTATTTTATTTCGTATGGCAAACTTAAGTCATGAAAATAAATTCTTCTTCTTGCATAACCTATAATAAAATTGAGATTATTCAAAATATTTAGTTATTAGTATGATAGCTTTCTTTACAATATCTTTGCTAATATTCATAAATTAATTATGTCTTTTACATTTTGTTTCTATTATCTATAATAATTGTTAGTTCTAGTCATTTGAAGTGATTTAATAATCTCTGTTAAATACTATAATAAATTACAATACATCTCTTTAATTACTATTAGTTTTTATAGAATAATTGGAGATACGAACTGTAGGTGATGTAATTTCTATACTCTGAAATAGATTAGCAATTTAATAATTCTATGTTAGCTTTTTTAGAATTTTGTTTTTTTTTTTTTGGTTAGATTCAAATGAATGCAATATAAAAGTGAACCTTTAAGTTTAACCAGATTCAAAAAAATATAACACTTGTATTATTGAAAAAGAGTTATATATTTACCATAATACAATAGTTTGACTATTAATTTTGACATTTAAATATTTACTGTTAATCTTAAATTTAAGTTTGCATCGATTCGGGTTTGGGTTAATTTGGATTCAAATCAATTCAAATTCGAGTCAGGTCAGGTTTGAGTTAATCTAAATATGGATTATTTTAGGTTTGGGTCAAATTGGATTTAGATAAATAAGAATTTAAATTAATTTGCTTTTGAATCAATTTGAATTCGGATTGGATTGGATTGGATTTAGGTTGTTGATTTTTTTTGTCAAATCAGATCGATAAGGTTTGAGTTTGAGTTGGTCGGGCGATTTTTTCAAGTTAAGCCTATTTTTGCCACCTCTACTCCTATGTCTTCTTCCAAGAAATATAACTCCCATAATTTGAGTCTTCTCTAAATTAAAAATTAAACAATCATTATAATCATAATTAACTGTAATAACACTATATGTGATGAGTCTCTAAAATATACAAATTTTAAAGTATTTTATTACACAAATTTTGATTAAATTTTAGAATTTTAATGTAATTTCTTCTCAATATAATTAAATTATCTTCATATGTAGTAAATTTGAGAATAATGAAGAAATTGAGAAAATTGCAAGAAAAAAATGGTTGGATTTGGTAGTTAAACCTTAACCCTAAACCTCTTCCAAAACCCCAAAACATTAACTCCAAAAATATTAATTTTTTTTAACCTTAAGCCTTCTCTAGACCTTAGGAAGACTTAAATCCTTTAGTTAAACCCTTTTTCCCAAAACCTTATTATAGATCATATAATTACTAAAACCCCTAAAACTTTTAACCTATACTCTATCATATCCTACTTAGAACTTATCCTATTATAACATGAAGCCCAAATACATCTTAAGCCCAACTTAAATTCCAAAATCCATAAACCTAAAATACTTCAAGTTTAGCCTAAAGTTTGGGCCATTCTTTCAAGTTACTTGATAGGTTAAACTGACATGGAAAGGAGAGGCCAGCCTACGGAAGCTAACTGCCCAATCCTTTGAAGAGCCCAAATAGGAGTAAGGGGGAAGGAACCTAAACATATAGAAGGAACTGCCACAAGATTAAACAGTGTGGAAGATTGGCCGGTGACAGAAGCTCAAGTCTTCCCAATTTGTTGCATTTTCTTCATTGTTGTTCTATATATTTCTTTGTACATTTTCTTTCGTTTAGGAACAATTATAAACCTATGTTGCTGCCTTAATTTCGGTTCAAAGCAAGTATAAATGGCTGGTGACAGCAACCAAGTTTTTTCCTTACTGTGTTTTCTTTTTGTTTTTAAGGTCAATTTTTCTCAGGATTTGCCAGGGTTTCAGATTAGTTTTGTCACGCCCCGAACTCGGGACAGAACAAACGCCGCAAACTTCTAAGAAATAATCTCACAGACATGTAAGGCATTTATCATACTAAATTTCAATCCTTTCAAATAACTAAATTGAAATATACTATCAATGATCAAAAGAAGTTTACAAAACTTCAACTTATTGCTTAAAGTCAACAAAGAAATTTAAAAGGATCTTAAGTCTCAATCTAATCATAAGCTTAAAAGTCTTGAAACATATCCTAAACTCCAAAGCGTCACTCCCCAACATTCTCGTGGACATTATCAACTTAAAAAAACTATAAGATGTTAAAAAAGAGGGGTGAGTACAACCACTCAATAGGCAACTGATATCCCAATAGTTGGATTAAGCATGCCATAAAAACATTAGGCCAAAATATCAATGTAAAAATTCAAAATCAACGTAGGGTAATCTTATATTTAATTGCGTAATTTATTCAAATTCATACATTCAGATTTCAAAACTAAACAGAATTTCATAGATATCGAGACTGAGCAAAAGTTTCATAATTCAAAATTTTCAGGTCTCCCGTAACATGCCATGGCCATGGTTAACCCTTGTGGCAAAGGTCTAAATCAGAGCAAAAACCACAATTAGCCCTGGTGGCTCGAGTCAGAGATATCAGAAGTAACTAATAGTTGCATAGAAACAGAACAAAAAGACACTACTCTCAACCGATGGCTCGGTTAGAAACTAGTTTCATTTAATAGTATACATGTCGACATGGCCAACATTTAACCCCCGTTGGTAGGGTCAGAGCACAACCATACTAGGAGACAAAACAAAAGAAAATTTCAGATCACCTAATGTAAAAAGCAGTATTATAAATCTCATAACATAATTCAGACAAAACGAATTTCGTAAATCAATCAAACCAAATCTCGCATTCACAAAACACATAGCCTGTAGATATGTAATTATGACAAATTTCAAAGCAATTTCATATTTCCAAAATATATACTACAAATTTCATATATCAAAGCAATTAAAATCATACCCATGTACTTGAACAAAATCCAATTCAAAATAAATTATAACAATTGTATACACTTTGCATGCTTTACCCAATTTAAAAAAAAAATCATAAGGCAAAAATATATTCGTACATTGTATACGAAACATATATCACATTAAGGTTAAATTTTAAGGGTATCAAAACACCAAAAGGACATCAAGTCACTTACCTAAACTCACTAAATTGAAACCAAATCAAAACCTTAAGATCGCACGAAGCCTATTTATCGTAACGGTTTCGCGCTCGACAATTTTAAAAAACATTTAAAACAAAAGGGAGTTGCCACCAATCTTTTTTTTTCTAGGTGTGATTGGTCACCTAAAAATATTTATTTTTTTAACAAAATCTCAAAATTAATTAAGTTTTATTAAAAAGATAATTTTTTGGTCTGCGAAAACAAAAGTTAGGTTCGGGAGTGCGGTTACGCGAGGGGAAGGATTAGCACCCCCACAACGCCCGTTAAAAACTGTACCATAATAATCAAGTGTTATCCTTTTTGTTTTAATAAAGATGGTCTTGATTTAATATTCAAAAACAATTCCTATTTTATTGCAATCAATTTTATTCTTTTTATTTTTTATTTGTAAATTTATTTTGTTTTATTTTCAAAAGTTAAATTTTATTTTTCAAAAGTGAATGTGAATCTTTTTGTTTTGAAAAATTAAATCAAATATTCCAATACTCTGATAACATTTAGAATAATTTTCCTCACCTAGAGATTTTTTAAGAATCACTATTTGTGAGTTCTATAGAATCTCATCCTAGGTAGATTCACACTCGCTTAAAAAATTATTATGAGTGCAAATGATGCAAACAGATAATGAATAATGCAAATGAATTATTATTTTTTATTTCTTTATTTATTTTAAATGAAAAATCTTATTATTGAAAAATTGCACTAAGTATTCCAATACTTTGGTAACACTTAGTGAACTTCTCTCACCTAAGGATCAGTTAAGAAATCACTACTTGTGAGTTTCATAACATCCCATCATCGGGAAAATATTTAATTAACTTTAATTTTTATTATTAATTTCCTTTTTCAATTTTCTTTTAAAAAACTTATTTATTTTTATTTTTAATAAAAAATAAATTATTGAAAAATCATACTAAATAACCTAATACTCTGATAACATTTAATACGACTCTTCTCACCTAGGGATTAGTCAAGAAATCACTACTTGTGAGTTTCATGACATCCCATCATCGGAAATTTATTTAATTTTTTATTTCCTTTTTCTTTGTTGTTTTTTTTTGTATATTATTTTTTTATACATTTTTTTTATCAATAATAATTAGTGGGAATACAAGTAAAAGAAATATTTTCAAAACTTTTATTTTATAACATGCATTAATAATAATGATAATAATAATAATAAAGATAATAAAAACAATAATAAAAGCACAATAACAATAACATAATAATAATAATAATAATAATAATAATAATAATAATAATAATAATAATAATAATAATAATAATAATAATAATAATAATAATAATAATAGTAAAAAAAACAAACAAAAGGTTGAAAGAAAGAAAGAAAGAAATTATACCCAAAGGATTGGGTTTTAAAACCCAAAAAGCCTTCCTCCAAAACAACCCAAAAGGCAAGCCCAAATGCAAATTGGAGTGGGTTGAATCTGTTGGGCCAAGAATGGGTCGCGGGACAGGTCAAGCACGCGGGTCGGGTTCGGTTCGGTGGCAGTTGGGTCAGCCTCCTCTGCCTCGGGTCGGACGCGCGGATCCTGGACTCGGGTCGGGTCCAGGCGTGGGTCAGCCCTTTTTTTTTTTGCTATAAAACTCAATTCTTTTTTTTTTTACTTCATTTTTCCTTTCCTTTCTCAAAAAAAAATTTTTAGAGCTTTAACGCTCTCCCCTTAGGTGATTTCTGGCCGTGCCAGATCGCCGTCCGCCGTCTCCGGTGGCTCAAATGCCCAAAAGGAAACCACTTTCCAAAAGTCCTATGTCTCCTCTTTCAACATCCGACCTCCATTTCACCAAAAAATCACCCTAGCCCGGCAGATCTGAGCTTCGCCGAAAGCCTTTCCCCTTTTTTTTTTTGATTTTCTATTTTTATCTCTTTTTTTGTTGGATCTGGATTTTTGTTTTGGTTTGTGGTTGCTGTTGTTGTTTTTCTTGCAGGTATTTGAAGATCGGTTTTGGTTTTAGGCTTTAGAGGTTCTCGGGTTCTGGGGGTTTGATTTTTGGTTGTTGGTGGTTGGAGGTTTCAACGGTGGTTTCGGTGATGAGAACGGTGTTAGGGGTTTCGGGTCTAGGGTTTCCTAAGGGTCTCGGTTGGTTTCGGTGGTGGTGATGGTTTTTTTTTGTGTTTTCGACAGAGGTAGAGGGAGTGCTTTTAGCTTCCGTGATGATGGTTTGGTGATGGTTTTCTTCAATAGGGGTTCTCGGTTCTGTCGAAAATGGTGAGCAAAAAATGGGGCTCCGAGATGGTTTTTGGGTAGTGAGGATGATGCTCCAGAGGGATCCCTTGATTGGGCTGCTAATAAGGTTTTTAGAGGGAGTAAGCTGGGCATAGATGGGATGGGTGGACGGGAGAGGTGGCTAGCCATCGGAGATGGGACGGCCTGGGGAGATGGGTTGGCAGGGGTGGCTGGCGGCAGATTAGATGGTTGATGGGAGACAAGACCAATAATAATCATAATAATAATAATAATAATAATAATAATAATAATAATAATAATAATAATAATAAAATTAAAATTAAAAATAAAAAATAAATACAAATATAATAATAATAATAATAATAATAGGACAAAATTAAGTGTCAATAGTTACCCCTTTTTGTTCATTGCTGAGAATTAGGAATAGAGCAAAGACAAAAGACACTAATTTTGTTCGGCTTATGACCTAATCTCTTTTTTCTTTTTTTTTTTCGGAATATGCTCCTCTTGCAACAGAGGCAATGAAACTTTAAATTCTTTTTTTTAATGTGCTCCTCTTGCAGCAGGGGCAATGAAACTTTAAATTTTTTCTGAAATGTGCTCCTCTTGCAGCAGAGGCGATGAAACTTTAAATGTTTAAAAATTTTGCCCGGAGGACTTGGAACTTTAAATCTGATTTGGAGATTCATATCCAAAATTTTACTTTGAGACTCGCACCTAAAAATTGAAATTCGGAGATTCACACCCAAAATTTTAACTTAGAGATTCTCATCCATAAATTTTGTTTGGGAATTTGCATCCGAAATTTTAACTCGAAGATTTACATCCGGAATTCTAACTTTGATTTGGAGATTCACATCCAGCATTTAACTTGGAGATTCACATCTAGCGTTTTAACTTGGAGATTCACATCCAGAATTTTAACTTTGCTTCAGAGATTCACATCCGAAATTTGATTTGGAGATTCACATCCAAAAATTTGATTCGGAGATTCGCATTTGAAATTTAAATTGGAGATTCCCATCCAATATTTTAACTTGGAATTCAAAGATTCACACCTGAAATTTTGATTTGGAGATTCACATCCAAAGATTTGATTCGTAGATTCACATCCGGAATTTTGATTTTTGATTTGGAGATTCACATCCAAAATTTGAAATTTGATTTGGAGATTCACATCCAAAAATTTAACTTGGAGATTCACATCCAGAATTTTAACTTTGATTTAGAGATTCTCATCCAGAATTTTAACTTTGATTTGGAGATTCACATCCAAAATTTGATTTGGCTTGATTTGAAAATTTATTTGGAGATTCACATCCAAAAAAGTTTGACTTGAAGATTCACATCCAGAATTTTAACTTTGATTTAGAGATTCACATCCAAAATTTGATTTGACTTGATTTGAAAATTTATTTGGAGATTCACATCCAAAAAAGTTTGACTTGGAGATTCACATCTAGAATTTTAACTTTGATTTGGAGATTCACATCCAAAATTTGATTTGACTTGATTTGAAAATTTATTTGGAGATTCACATCCAAAAAAGTTTGACTTGGAGATTCACATCCAGAATTTTAACTTTGATTTGGAGATTCACATCCAAAATTTGATTTGACTTGATTTGAAAATTTATTTGGAGATTCACATCCAAAAAAGTTTGACTTGAAATTTAGAGATTCACACCTGAAATTTTGAGTTGGAGTTTCACATCCAAATATTAGATTCGGAGATTCCCATATGAAATTTTAACTTGGAGATTCACATCCAAAAATTTGACTTGGGGATTCTCACCCAAACGTCCAGGAATTCTCATCTGGATAATTTATATATGCAATTTCTCGTCCGATTGTTGGTTTCGGGAATTCACATCGGGAATTCACATCCGAATTTTAACTTAGGGATTCACACCCAATATTTTAACTTGGAATTCAGAGATTCACACTTGAAATTTTGATTTGGTTTGGAGGTTCACATCCAAATATTCAGCTTCTTGATACATCATCCTTTTAAAACTTTTCACTTTAAAAATCTTATCATCTTATCTTAAAATTTTTAGAATCCCGCTTCCTTCCTTTGTCTTGCGTTTTGCCCCTCTTTTTTTTTTCCAAGAATGTACAAACTTTGTTACTTAAAGGTGAAATTTTTTTTTTTGCATGTCATGAATGCAATGCAAATGTTGAGAAATAGAAAAAAGAAAAAAGAAAAGGGAAAGAAAAGGAAAAGAAAATCGAAAGTTGCAGTAACAAGGTTCACAAGACCATCATTCTCACCATTTTTGAATCTTTTCAAATCATAAGCTTCCATACATCTACTAATTCCACGAAACACCATTAATTCTTGTTCACTCTTTACCATTTGATTATACATTTGTATTTTTTCGGCGCACTTACAAAACTTCCTACGGTTCTCATCTGTTCTTTCTTCGCCCCATATCATGTTCGACTTTCCTCTTCTGTAATGCATTGGGCTTGTACAAACATTGTCAATCACTTATTTATCGTCATTTCAATTTTATAATGAATGCAATGCCATCACTTTTCTTTCAATAATCAAGAGCATGCAGATTGGTTAAAAGTTGAAGGAAAGACATTTATGATGAAGTGAACCAGAACGAGTTTAACCAAGAATAACAGGTAATTTCTAGAGGCCAAGGGAAGGTAACAATATCTAAACAATGAATATTCAATCAATCTTGATAAACTAATCTAAGATTTTTCCAAAACTCTATTTGATTGACATTCTAATCATTTTGGTTCCACCAATGCTTTGCCCCCTACTTCATGAAATCCTCGAACAATACTGGTTTCCCCCATAAAAGGCTATCTCCTCAAGATTTAAGCCAAATCTTCCATTCTTCTTTTGACTCAAATTACCCTTTCGGGTTTTCGACTTGAGCCCCTTCTTATTCTCTTCTGTTCTTTTTTTTTAGCTTTGTTCTTTTTTCTTCATTTTTCTTCTTTCTTTTTTATTATTATTTTTCATCATTTTTCTTTTTACATTTTCATTCTTCTCCAAAGACCATACTTATTCATAATCAAAACACTTATCGAGCTCCGAATCATGAACTTGTAACACGTCTAGGCTCAATATTTTTTATTATTTTTTTCATCATTTTTCTTTTTACATTTTCATTCTTCTCCAAAGACCATACTTATTCATAATCAAGACACTTATCGACCTCCGAATCATGAACTTGTAACACGTCTAGGCTCAATATATGATTCCTTAACTCAAGCATTCAAGTTCAATCAAAATGGACTTTTAAGGTACGTAATGTAGGCCAGGTTTTGAGGTTCTGAAAGAATGGATAATAAGGCCCAAATACGTGTTTCAAGGGTTTCAAGCCATAAGATCATTTTTCATCATATTGAGAATTTTAGCATTCTACCCCATTCTTTGTTTATTCTTCTTTTGTTTCTTGTTTCTCTTTCCACTCTTTTTAGTTCATTTCCTTTTTCTTTTGACTCTCTCTTTTCCTCATTTTCATCATCATTCATTTCATTTCTTTTTTTTTTTGAAGAATTCAAGCGTAAAGATATCTTTTTCTGTATATTGCCCCTAAGGTTTCCAATGACTTGAAATTTTTTCGTGGGCAAATCTCACTTCATTTTTCTCAATTTTGCCCCCCAATGTGGAGGGTGATCCTTGGCAAGTTTCTTTGAAAAACATATATAACTATAAGGCTCAAAAGGGGTAACAATGGATAATTTTTCTCATATGTGAAGGGTAAACCAAAGATGGCCATTTCTCATTTCAAACGTAAATACTCTTATCAAAGAATTATTTATTGAGCCAACACAATCTTGTGGAAAATCTACTATTAAATTGCACATCAATTCTAACTTTCCTTATGTACACTTCGTCTATTGACTTTAACATTCCCATCGATCATGGGGGACAAAATTGTCAATACAAGTAGAATTTTAAAGTTTTATCCCAGATTATTATCATAATCAACTTCATATTCATCATTTAACAACAAAATTGGGCAAAGAATGGAAATTAATCATTTAGAAGCCAAAAGAAGGAGAAAAAGGTAAAATATAGGTGAATGCACAAAAAATATAAGATTTCGAAAGGGAGAGAAAAATGTAATGAAAATGCATCAGTTACTCCGTTGAAATGACGAAGAATAAATGAAAGTCAATACACAAAAAGCGCTTTTCAGTTCATGAGCATTACAAAAAGAAACAACTTTACACCATCATGAATGACCAACCAAAAAGTCTTCTTTTGCAATCATACTGTAGCATGGTTAACCCGTTCCTTCTTTTGTCCCAAAATCCAACAAACCAGATCTAATCAAACTTTGCACCTTATGCTTGAAAGCAGGGCAACTTTCTATCGAATGACCCATGTTTCCACTATGATAGTCACACCGAGCATTTGGGTCATACCATTCTGGATATAGGGGTTCCAAAGGCTTTAATCGGACTGGGGTAACAAGTTGGTTCTCGAGAAGATATTGAAATACTTCAGTGTAAGACCAAGGAATCGGATCAATATCGATCCTCCTCCGTTTGTTTCGAGATCCTCTTTGGTTACTTTGGGTAGGCACAGGTGTTTGGAGACCTATTTGCCAACTAGATTGCAGGATTGGCTGATGGGTATTCAAGCTTGGAGAGGTAGCATTTGTGATGGGGTAGTGGGTTTGGTACATTGGATAAGGATGATATGAAGCAAAGTATCCCACATGTTGCCCCCCGTAATTCATAGCATGAACATCTTCTTCATTACTCAATGTATTCCCTCTTCTTGCATCCATGGCATCATCTCCTACAAGCTTGCCACTCTTGATTGCATTATCTATAATTTCACCAGAGATCATCATATCTGCAAAGTTCTTTGTGGCATTTCTGACCATCATTTCATAAAACAGTGCTGAGAGTGTGTTGACAAACAAGATGACGGTTTCTTTTTCTGTGAGGGGGTGGTTGAACTTGGGCAGCTACATCCCTCCACCTTTGAGCATATGCTCTAAAGCTCTCTTCGTGTCCCTTCCTCATCCCCTGTAAGGACAGGCGGTCTGGTGCTAAATCTCCAATGTGCTTGTATTGAGCAATAAATGCTCGAGCCACTTCTTTCCATGAGTGGATATGGGCTCGATCTAGTTGGGTGTACCACCTGGCAGCTGATCCGGTAAGACTGTCTTGAAAAATATGCACCAATAATTCATCATTCTGAGCATAGGCGGCCATTTTCTGACAATACATCTTGATATGAGTTGTCGGGCATTTGGTCCCATTATACTTTTCAAATTCTGGAACCTTGAACTTTGGTGGGATAACTACACCTGGTACCAAACAGAGCTCGCTCACATCCAAAGAACCATATAAATCCATCTCTTCGATAGCTCGTAACCTTTCGTCAAGGAGATCTAACTTTGTTTGAGGCTCTAAATTCTCTTTCATTGTTGATACACCCATCTTCAATTTCTCCTGTTCTTTAGGATCCTCTGAATCATGGACAGAGATCGAGTCTGATGGCTTCCTCCAAGGGTTTAGAATGTCATGCCCCGAAAATAGTGGATGCTGTGAAGTATGGATTTGGGGTGGAATGGGACTTTGTGGATATGAACGTTCACCGCCTGGTGTCCACCTTTCTTGAGTCGTTGCTTCCTGTATTGGTTCTTTTCCTTTACTTATTTTGGTCATCATCTCCATCATTGTAGCCAAATGCCTCTTCATCTCTTCTTGCGCCTTTTCTGTTTTCTCCATTCGGCTAGCTTGTCTTTCTTCCATGACCTATACTTATGAGAGCCCCGAACTGCTTTGTAACCTTTGATGGTCGAGAGGCCTTGAACCTTATTACCACAATTTTTTTATTAGAAATTCATATTACTACCTTACCTTTGTCTAAAAAAAAGAACTTTCTTTTATTTCTTTCAAAAATTTTTGGAACAAACACTTTTTTTCTCTTTTGTTTTTTTTTTTGAGAGTGTTGGCATATTTGCTGAAGTATAACAAGTGTATGATGTGAGTTTTATGAAAATCATGTTATTTGTATATGTATGCAAATGATATATGAAACGGAACAATTTTTTTTCTCTCATTTTTTTTATTTTTTTATTTTTTGTTAGTTTGCATAACTTTCTTGATTTTGCATGTTAGGTATTTATGTCTTCACTTTAACCAAATCTTAGGAGGAATAATTTCAACAAAAATAATCATCAATAGCACATGTACACAAATTTGACAAAAAGAAAATTGAAAGAATAAACAAATTCAAGATTGTAAAAAACTTAGTCTAGTTTCTCAAATATTTATCTACAAAATGTGATGCAACAATGTAAAATGCATACCATAGTTCAAATTAAAATTTGCCCCTTACTTAACACATTCACTTATTAACTTAAGAAGTCAAGTCCGAAACAAGTAAGAGGAATTGAAGAATAACCTTGAACCATACCAAACTTGTTTCAAAACCCTCTCTCTTTTTTCCTTTGTTTTTAATTTTCTATGAGAAAGAACATATTTTTTTCTTTTTTTATGAAATGCTATGTAAAATGTTTAAGACATGACATAATAACAGGGCATGATGAAGGACATGCTTATACAAAATGTAATTTATACACAATGCAGTGGTAATGAAGATCAAATTTTGTTTTATTTCACCTAACTTTCATGATTCTAAAATGCAAATGACATGACTATCAACATATATATACACAATGATGATGAAATGAATTAGAATGATATATGTCCCTAACATGCTTGAGAAAAACGAATATTTGTATTCACAATACCTAGACACTAATCTTATTATTCCTTAATCCAACATGCAAGAAAGATGGAATTCCTAACTAAACCTCAAACATTCTTCTTCATTTTTCTAGAAATCATTTTTATTTAATCACCAAACAAACATTTTTTTTATTTTCTATTTTTTCCTAAAAAAAATTCGCATACGGTATTCGATTATTTTTTTCAAAAATTGATTTTATTTCATTTTTATTCCAAATCAAATTATTTTTTTTTTGAATTCTTTCCCAAACAAATTCAATGACAATTTTTGTTGACATCTTCTTCTTCAAGAAACTTTTTTTCTTAACCCTTTTTTTTAATTCTTAGCATTTTTATACTCTCATTTAAAATTCCTATACGACCCAAAAAAAAAAAGAAAGATATATTTTTTTATTTTTGCATGTCTTATTCTTTGAAAATTCTACACAGGAAAGTCAATTATTCATCTTTTTTTTTCAATATTTATTTTGACTTCAAAAAGAAAGAAAAAAGTTTTTTAGTCATTCTCTCATTTTATTCTAATCCTTTCTCCAAGAGAGATTAATTAATTTCCTACTCAATCCCTTTTACTTTTCTTTTTTTTTAACAAATTTTCTATTTTTTTATTGTAAAAAGAAAAGTTTATCCACATTTTATCATTTCATATTTTTATTTTAAAGAAAGAAAAATAAAAGAAATTAAAACTTTTTTTTTATCTTTGTATATAAACATCTTGTAACTAAATATACATTAAACTTCTTTTTCTTCCTCTTGCTTTGGAGAATGTACTTTTATTAGTTCCTATTTTAATGAACCTATTTTCAAAACAAAATTCCCCTTTAAAAAAGAAATAAAGAATTATTTGCATCTTTTAAAAAAAGTTACATATTTGTTCTATTATTTTTATCACACATCTTTATTTTTTCAAATATAAATGGATTTCTTTTTCAGACAATCTTTTCCAAAGAAAATATATTTTTTCATTTTTTCTTTTTCAAAAATTCTTTTTTTCTTTTTTTTTTAATAAAAATGAAAGACTTAAATTATATACAATTCAACCCAAAATCAATAGTACCTTTATTATAGATATGAGAAAAGGGTCGAATATCTTCCCTCGTGTCTTAATTTTGGATAATTTCTACTAAAATTGGGCATGGCTCTATCTAAGACTGGCCTCTTAGGTTCCTTTACATGCTGGGTTGGGATTTATAAAAATCTAAAGGTTCCCAAATTATACCTCACTGTCGTCCACACTGGACTAGTAAGATTTAATTTGAGTGGGAGTATTTTGGTTGCCATTGCGGAGGTGATTACCTCACGAGAGCATAGGTACTTTACTCCCTCCTAAGGAGGACGGAACCCGGGTATAGAGTTCATGTTATGCAAATGGACGTGCAAGTGTGTGCATGAGGGAACATGTCAAATATTCATCAAATCACAACCCCTATCCTAGATGCCCCACAATTTATTAGCAACAAGTATGTACAAATATAAAAAATAAATAACATAAAAAGCAAATGCAAACAAAATTATTTTCAAAATCCATGTGAATTAAGTTTAAATATCAATCAAGACTATTAAATTAAAACTTTGGATAACACATGATTAATGAATGGCTTGACCCTCAAAAAGTCCCCAGTGGAGTTGCCAAGCTGTTGTAATGGTTTCGCGCTTGACGATTTTGAAAAACATTTAAAACTAAAGGGAGTTGCCACCAATCTTTTTTTTTCTAGGTGTGATTGGTCACCTAAAAATATTTATCTTTTTAACAAAATCTCAAAATTAATTAAGTTTTATTAAAAAGATAATTTTTTGGTCTGCGAAAACAAAAGTTAGGTTCGGGAGTGCGGTTACGCGAGGGGAAGGATTAGCACCCCCACAACGCCCGTTAAAAACTGTACCATAATAATCAAGTGTTATCCTTTTTGTTTTAATAAAGATGGTCTTGATTTAATATTCAAAAACAATTCCTATTTTATTGCAATCAATTTTATTCTTTTTATTTTTTATTTGTAAATTTATTTTTTTTATTTTAAAAAGTTAAATTTTATTTTTCAAAAGTGAATGTGAACCTTTTTGTATTGAAAAATTAAATCAAATATCCCAATACTCTGATAACATTTGGAATAATTTTTCTCACTTAGAGATTTCTTAAGAATCACTACCTGTGAGTTCTATAGAATCTCATCCTCGATAGATTCACACTCGCTTTCAAAAATTATTATGAGTGCAAATGATGCAAACAGATAATGAATAATGCAAATGAATTATTATTTTTTATTTCTTTATTTATTTTAAATGAAAAATCTTATTATTGAAAAATTGCACTAAGTATCCCAATACTCTGGTAACACTTAGTGAACTTCCCTCACCTAGGGATCAGTTAAGAAATTACTACTTGTGAGTTTCATAACATCCCATCATCGAAAAATATTTAATTAACTTTAATTTTTATTATTAATTTCCTTTTTCAATTTTCTTTTAAAAAACTTATTTATTTTTATTTTTAATAAAAAATAAATTATTGAAAAATCATACTAAATATCACAATACTCTGGTAACATTTAGTACGACTCTTTTTACCTAGGGATCAGTCAAGAAATCACTACTTGTGAGTTTTATGACATCCCATCATCGGAAATTTATTTAATTTTTGATTTCCTTTTTCTTTGTTGTTTTTTTTTGTATATTATTTTTTTTATACATTTTTTTTGATCAATAATAATTAGTGGGAATACAAGTAAAAGAAATATTTTCAAAACTTTTATTTTATAACATGCATTAATAATAATAAAGATAATAAAAACAATAATAAAAGCACAATAACAATAACATAATAATAACAATAATAAAAACACAATAGTAATAATAATAACAACAATAATAATAATAGTAAAAAAAACAAACAAAAGGTTGAAAGAAAGAAAGAAATTATACCCAAAGAATTGGGTTTTAAAACCCAAAAAGCCTTCCTCCAAAACAGCCCAAAAGGCAAGCCCAAATGCAAATTGGAGTGGGATGAATCTGCTGGGCCAAGAACGGGTCGCGGGACGGGTCAAGCACGCGGGTCGGGTTTGGTCCGGTGGCAATTGGGTCAGCCTCCTCTGCCTCGGATCAGACGAGCGGATGTTGGACCTGAGTCGGGTCTAGGTGCGGGTCAGCCCTTTTTTATTTACTATAAAACTCAATTCTTTTTTTTTACTTCATTTTTCCTTTCCTTTCTCAAAAAAAATTTTCAGAGCTTTGATGCTCTCCCCTTAGGCGATTTCTGGCCGTGCCGGACCGCTGTCTGCCGCTGCCGCCCGCCGTCGCCGGTGGCTCAAATGCCCAAAAGGAAACCACTTTCCAAAAGTCCTATGTCTCCTCTTTCAAGATCCGACCTCCATTTCACCAAAAAATCACCCTAGCCCCGCAGATCTGAGCTTCGCCGAAAGCCTTCCCTTTTTTTTTTCTATTTTTTTCTCTTTTTTTGTTGGATCTGGATTTTTGTTTTGGTTTGTGGTTGCTGTTGTTGTTTTTCTTGCAGGTATTTGAAGATCGGTTTTGGTTTTAGGCTTTAGGGGTTCTCGGGTTCTAGGGGTTTGATTTTTGGTTGTTGGTGGTTGGAGGTTTCAGCAGTGGTTTCGGTGATGAGAATGGTGTTAGGGGTTTCGAGTCTAGGGTTTCCTAAGGGTCTCGGTTGGTTTCGGTGGTGGTGATGGTTTTTTTTTTGTGTTTTCGACAGAGGCAAAAGGAGTGCTTTTAGCTTCCGTGATGATGGTTTGGTGATGGTTTTCTTCAATGGGGGGTCTCGATTCTGTCAAAAATGGTGAGCAAAAAATGGGGCTCTGGGATGGTTTTTGGGTAGTGAGGATGATGCTCCAGAGGGATCCCTTGATTGGGCTGCCAATGGGGTTTTTAGAGGGAGTAAGCTGGGCATATATAGGATGGGTAGACGGGAGAGTTGGCTAGCCGGCGGAGATGGGACGACCTGGGGAAATGGGTTGGCAGGGGTGGCTGGCGGCAGATTAGATGGTTGATGGGAGACAAGACCAATAATAATAATAATAATAATAATAATAATAATAATAATAATAATAATAATAATAATAAAAATAAAAAATAAATACAAATATAATAATAATAATAATATTAGGACAAAATTATGTGTCAACACTATTTTCAAAATATTTAATATTAGAAAAATACGGTATCAATTAGACATAAATTACGTTATCTAACAGAAGCTGAAAACTTATATTGTATGCTATCTGACAAAAGCTTATAGCTTATGCGATATTCGCTAAACGACTATAACTCGATAAACTATGAACTTAGTGAGTTGTGCAATTTGACGAAAGCTAAAATATCTGTACTTTATTTAAAATACGGATTTTTCCTAAATTCTCAATGTCATATTTTTTTTTCAAAACTCAATCCCTAAGTATACAACGTAACCATAAAGGTTAAAAAGAAATTTTACTCACCATGATCTTCACGTCTTTCACTTGCTTTGACGTTAAAAATATAGCTTTAAATTTTCTTAATTTTCTTTTCTCCTTCAACTTGGCACACAACAGCCAAGCTTTTTGCTCTTTCTTTTCTTTTCGACACCAATCTTCACGCCACTCTTAATTGGATTTTTTCTTTGGTTTGGAAATAAAGTTGCTGCCTCTTTCATTTTTCTTTTTCGGCAGTATAGAACTGCTTCACGCCACACTTCTTTTTTTTTTCATTTTTTTGTATTTCTTAAATCCTAGTCAGTAAGGCCGACTCCCTCTTAATATTGGTTATTGGGCCTTTTTATTTGGGTTGGATATTACATACTCCCCCACGTTAAAGAATTTGGTCCCTAAATTCAAATATCCATAGACACAAAATTTCAAAAGCTCTTAGACAATTGTCTTATGGTTTTCCTCTTGAAAGATTTGTTTATATAGTATAAGACTATAAGAAAAATATCTTATGATCACTGTCCAATAGTTAATTAAGTCAATATGAATTTCAATGCAAAGTAACTAAATCAACACTTACATCCTTAATGCCAATTTCAAAAGGGAAAACACCAATATCAAATTCCATGAACTCCAAATCTTGTCCATCTTTCAAATGGATCTAACATGAAGTTCTTCCCATAAGGATCCATGAAATTTTATCTAATAAGTTTCAAACAAAAAATCCTAATAGTCATTTATCTGATAACAAAATCGATGAAAATTCCACTTCAACTTTTGTATAATCCAAAGATAACTTTCAGACTTTTCAATCTCTAATAATAAATATACCCCCGATGTATCCATCTCTTACAAATTTCATTTGCTCCAAAACATACATGATATATAAATCTAATCCATAGCAAAATAGTTTTATCTCAATGTAACTTTGTTTCATTCCTTTGATTCCTTGCTAGCAAAAGCATCCATGACAAAGTATTATAATTTCATAACTCATACAAGTTCTCCAAGTTTCAACATCAAATATTATCCTTTTCATACCATCGAACTCAACAAATCAAAGATCAATCTCCTCCTAATTTAACTATAGTATTAAAATTCTAAATATCGAAATCAATGGTCTCTTTATTGTCATTACACAAATCGATCTCTGTCTAAAATTTATTACTTGCTATTGAACAATAACAAAAAATTTACAACTCAATTTATGCTTCTACTGCGCACTCTGATATTTTACTCAAATATAACCACATAACACCAATTCAACTTTCATAGTACTTCTTGCTTAAGAAAAATCACTTGTACATAGCATCACTTACAATAAAATTTCTAATTCATTAATGTAATTATAACTACGTATTTCCTTAAATCTCAATAGTTTGTCAATAGCTTAGTTTCCACAAAAGTGTCACATATTGATTTCAATTTCCTTCACATTGACTATCAAAATTTTTCTCTCTACTAAACCATAACAAAATTATGATAACTATTGAACCACTACAATAAATTTTATCCATTCAAATTCGAACATAAAACTTATAGTCCCCAATAGAACCCCATATTCAATTATTGCTTTCTAAAATTTGACAAATCATATAATATATAATTGCACAGATCACAAGGCTTCAAATATCTTATATCACCAATTTTCCTCTAAGCAGTATTTTATTCTTAAATT
Organism: Heritiera littoralis; assembly: GCA_031772115.1. NCBI lineage: Eukaryota > Viridiplantae > Streptophyta > Magnoliopsida > Malvales > Malvaceae > Heritiera > Heritiera littoralis. The sequence continues at coordinate 92,913 of JAPDPK010000250.1, read as the reverse complement.
CAACTCAAACTTAAATTTACAGACCTTAAAGAATTCCTTTTAATCAAAATTTCAATTTATGTGACTCTAAGTTTATAATCTATATCAAAAGTACAAATACGAAAGACTCTAAATGCATCTCGTTCTAAATTTACTTAAATTTTAAAATTTATCCATACTTAATACCAAATAACAAAACCATCACCCTTAATCGATCTTAACATGATAAAAGTAATTCTTTGTACTTAATCACTTTTTTTGTAACTAAAAGATACTTATTCCAAATCGATCGTATGCTTCATCACAACCTTTGGATAAACATAACTTTAACTTTTATTCTTTATACACAAAATTATAACATATTTACCTGATAAGTGATACTCATCTATAAACATTATTTAAGAATTCTCATATTACTTCCTTCTTAAAAACCATAGCCACAACCAATCATATTAACCATTTCAAACCTATAGCACTCTAAAATAAAAAAAATAAAACCATAAAAATTGACTAAAAATAGCACTTCAACAATTTCATGGAATACTGGTTCACATCATCAACCTTATGTATATATTGACTAAAACAAAACCATAAAAATTGAGCAATTAAAACCATGTGTATCTCATAATCAAACTCTAATAAATGCCTAATTTATCAATTCTAATATCAATTGAAGTACTACTCCAAATATTAAGACCATAACAATTTTATTGAATATCTACATTTATATCTTAACTCCATTTGACCACCAATGCATATTTAAAACAATCCATAAATCAAAAGTTCACAAAACGTAATACCAACAAGTACTTCAAATGCTTTTCCCATCAAGAAAATAAAACTAAGGAGATCACAGAGAGAATGAGAGAAACAGAGAAACAGAGAGCGAGAGTGAGAGAGTTTATGAGAGATCACAGGAGAGACTGGTACTGTAACAGCAAGGAGAATCGTCACTGCTCGGATCATTTTCATGGTTCCAATTCTCCATAGAGCAAGGATATTGATCAATGGAGAAGGAGTCTTATCACTGTCTTTGTGGGCAACATCAACCCCAATGGTAGAAAAGGTGAGTTAAAAGATCTTATCATGAAATTTGGCCGTGTTGTCCATTTTTATATTCCCCTTGTCCGGAAAAATCAGAGGAGAAGCAAGTTTGGATTTTTTAGATTTAAGGACTTGAGGGAAGCATTGAATGTCATCAAAGCTCTAGACGGGTTTGTTTAGCTTGGACGGAAACTTTCTGTCAATATAGCCAAATACGGTTGGGATCAGAGAGTTCACAAAAAGAGAAATGATCTGCAATCTATATGGATTCAAACCAAGGTTTTTCAGTCAAGGGTCAAACAAGATATGTCAAGGGCCAAGCAAGATATTCCAAATTCAGTTCCTCATATTACTCATGTTAAAAAACCTTCCTATGCTGATATTGTTAAAAGGTCCCATCCTAAAAGTATTGTTCAGACAGAAGCGTCCTGGAGAGCTAAATCAAAGGGGGTGCCTAAAGCCAATTTTACAATTGATGTCTTATCAGCGATTCATGAGGTAATTGAAATGGATAAAGAAGAGATTGAGGAGGGATGGCTAGAAAAATCGGCTGTCACCAAGGTAAAAAATTTCCAAGGTATTCAGTTCCTACAGCAAAGAATCCTGACTGAAGGAGTTTCTCTCTTCTATATCACGTATATGGGCGATAGCACGGTGCTCCTTTCTTTTGATTCTAGAGAAGACATGCTTGGTACGTTGGAAGATGGTAAAGTCTGGCTTAGTGAGTGGTTTCATTGGGTTAAACCATGGGGCTCGGACTCCCTTAATGATGACAAGTTCATATGGTTAAAGCTCGAAGATACTCCTCTTCATCTATGGTGCCATTCCTTTTTCAAGAAAGTTGGCGATATCTCTGTTGATGATAGTACCATGTCTAAGAAAAAATTGGATTATGCAAGAGTCCTTTCTCTCATAAAAAAGGGCACTAAAATCCCAGATTCCTTTAAAGTGTCTTTAAATGGGAATTTATTCAGTATCAAATTATCTATTGAAAAAGGAGCAGATTTTCTTTGGAATCATCATGTCAAAGTGATCAATAAAGCAAAATCCGTTTCATCTCACTCAACAGTGGATTCAAGTTCTAGCTCCAACTCTGCAGATGGTGACCGTTCTCAAATTATGGAAGATGAAAAGCCCCCTAATGGGGAGGAGACAAGTAGGGATTTGGCCCGATGAGAGTTACCGTTAGAAAGCTTTAGTAGACAAAGGAGTTATGAGCAGCCTTTGGGAACAAAGGAACTATGTGAAAGAGACCAATTTGTGCATGAGGATGATCTCGAGAATCTCAATGCGGATGCTGCCAGTCTAAACCATTACGTACAGGAGTAGCTTTTGGGTGATAAGAAATTACAAGTGGTTGACCTGTATCGCACAACCCCACCTATTATGCAAGATGATGTGGACCCTATTCTTTCAAAAAATCAAGTGGATATGGATGATCGGGTTCATGGTAATTTGTCAATTAAGGATATGATCGGGCCTGAGGTGAACAGCCCAATAAAATCAATTGCCTCATCTCTTGACCAAGAGGCTGTCTTTCCTGGGTCTTATCATTTGGTTAGTCCTAGCCCAAAATATGATAAAGAGTAAGATTGCTCGATGGAAGACTTCAATGATCTGGTTCCGGTTTCATTTCCAAGAAAGTCTAAAAGGAGAAGAAAGCTCAAAAAGCTGGAATTAACTGAATTTTTCTCATCATCATATAAAGAAGACAAACAGTTTGAGAAAAAACGGATTAACAAAAAGGTTAAAAACGGTTCTAAAAAAAGGTGCGAGGTAGAGTTCTCTACTTATTCAGGAAGAAGAAATCTCTGATGAAGACATCAAAAACAGGAACATAATTTTAAGAAAAGAAGCAGAGAAAACATTAGAAATTGGCCAGCTTTTGGGTCTTACCCCTACTGTGGACAAATAGGAGATTTTAGAAAGAATCATGGATTTGGAAGCTAACGAGAAAGTGGCAGACTTTGGTATGTAACTCCAATCTCATTTATCTCTGGGTTTTTTTAATTTTTCAGTGAAAATTATTTCACTGAATATTAGAGGTATTGGCTTTAAAGAAAAGAGAAGATCATTCAAAAAGCTTGTTGAGAAAGAAAAACCTTTTTTTTTGTTTTTTTCAAGAATCAAAATTCTCAAGGGTCTCGGATAGAATTATTAAACTAATTTGGAGTTATGGGGATGTTAGCTATGAGTCGTGTGATGCTTCTGGTTCAACTGGTGGTCTAATTTCAATGTGGTAGAAAAACGTTTTCACATTACTGAATGTTGTCAAGAACGATAGATTTATTTGGCTGAAAGGGAAACTACAAAATCAGCATTCAATCATCAATCTTATCAATCTGTATGCTCCAAATTCTGTTGCTGATAGGAAAGAATTTTTTGATAAAGTTGCACAGCTTATTTCAGATGATGATGAGTTGTGGTGTCTCAGGGGTGATTTTAATGCTGTCCTTAATGAGGAGGAAAGGTTGGGAACTTTTGACATATCTAAATCTTGTGAAGATTTCAACTCTTTCATTCAATCCAAGGGTCTTGTGGATTTGCCTTTACCAGGGAGAAAATTTACTTGGAGAAATAAAAGTTCAATGAGCAGACTTGACAGATTCTTACTCTCTGCAAATTGGTTTTCTTCTTTTTCCAAAATCAATCAATGATGTCTGAATTGCTTCATATCGGATCATGTCCCAATTTGCTTAGGTGTGGATATTCAAGATTAGGGTCCCAAACCATTCAGATTTTTCAATCATTGGTTGGATATAGATTTGGTGGATTACAAGTGGAAAAATTATGTGGTGCAAGGTTTTGCTGGGTATAGATTATTGCAGAAATTGAAACTATTGAAAAATGACATTCGTTCATGGAAATGCTATAAAGGCAATGGGGTGGCAGCTGACATTTGTTCTCTTACAAAGGATATAACGGATTTGGAAAAGGCACAAGAGATTGACCCTCACGATGAAAATCTGATTGCTAATATTTCTTCAAAAAAGAAATGTCTATGGAATTTGCAAAGAATTGAAGAAAAGACATGGAGGCAAAAATCAAGAATTAAATGGCTAAAGGAAAGAGATCATAACATAAAATTCTTCCACTGCATGGCTAATAGTAGGTGGAGGAATAATTTCCTAGGCCACATCTCTTTTCGTGGCAAATATCTTTGTACCTCAAAAGACATACAGATAGCTATTGAAAGTCATTTTAGAGATCTTTATTGTGATGTAGTTGGAACCTTGTTTTATCTTGTTTCTGATGATATTAACAAACTCTCCGCTGCTCAAGCTGGGGATCTTGAAGCTCCTTTCTATGAAGAGGAAATTTGGAATGCGATCAATCAATGTGATGGGGATAAAGCATCGGGATCGGATGGCTTTAATTTTAATTTCATCAAGAAAAAGTGGCATCTCTTAAAAAGTGATATCATTGAATTTTTACAGGAATTTCAATGCTCAGGAAAATGCCTAAAGGTATAAACTGCAGTTTTATAGCCCTTGTTGCTAAAAAAACTGCACTGAGTCCTTAAATGACTTCCATCCAATCTCTCTTATTGGAAGTATATACAAAATTCTTTCAAAGTTGCTAGCTAACAGATTGAAGAAGGTTCTGAGTTCTCTTATTCACTTATCTCAATTAGCTTTTGTGGAAGGGAGACAAATCATGGACAGCATCCTTATATCCAATAAGGTTATTGACTGTATGAAGAAATCTAATAGGGGTGGTATCTTCCTCAAATTGGACTTTGAAAAGGCCTTTGACAGCGTTAATTGGAATTTTTTGTTTGAAGTGATAAATCTCATGGGGTTTGGAAAAAGATGGATTTCCTGGATTAGTTGTTGCATTTCTTCTGCTACAGTTTCGATCCTTGTTAACGGTTCGCCCTCTTCTCCTATTCCTTTGCAAAAGGGTCTGCGCCAAGGTGACCCCCTCTCTCCTTTTCTCTTCATTTTAATTACAGAAGTGTTGAGTTTGCTATCGAGGAAAGCTTCTGACCTTGGCATTTTTTCCGGAATTCAAGTCGGCCATAATAATTTGGAGATTTCTCACCTTCAATTTGCGGATGACACCATTATCTTCTGCCAAGCTGATTTCAATCAACGGCTGGCTATCAATCTGTAACAGTCCGTTACCACATTTTTCACGTATTTATATACAACTTTATCGGTTGAGCTGTCTGCGATGCCATTAACGTTTAACAGTGACCATGATAAATGATAACATTTATCTAGCAAATATGAAATATGAAATTCTTTTCATTATTCCTTACATCTGACATCCCCTATTATCCTTTATTTCCATAAAGTAGTACTGTATACATATGCCTGAAAAGAGAAGAGACTGTACCTGTCACATTTAACTTAATGTGCCTCAGCGCTTTATACGTAGCTATATCCATCTGGGAGCTAATTCTCTAACTCCGTGTCTTTTATCTGTGGAGTTAAAACAAAGGGGTGAGCGAACTATGCGCTCAGTAAAGGAGACATATGCTACTTTATAAAATCAAAACTATATATCACCAAATATTTATTTTCCTAAAATCATATTAAATAGGAAAACAATGCTTATAGTAAGCAGTACTCTCAATACCCCATTCAAATCATTGGCTCAACAGTTTATAATAAAATGAAGTAAACAGTAAATAGGATTTAATAAATCCTTTCAGTAAACAAAATCTGTAAGTTGAGACTAGGCATCACCCTATAAATAAATCATGCTATCATCGTTCCCCCTCCCCCTTGCGAGAACGGAATAATCATCCGCTTTTGGGGTGCACCCATAGGCCATCGCCCCTCACGGCTATCTCTGCTAGATCTATGGCCATAATCTATAGATGGTTCTCGGATCCACTTGCCAGGTGACCTCGAGACCGCTGATGACTTGGCAAGTCCATCAGCCTCATAACTCATAATGCATGAAACTAGGGGCCTAAAGTCTCAAATCAAGTTATATCTCATGAAAAACCTTTATGGAATTATTTCATAATTTCTATCATTTTCTCAAAAATGATTTATTTTCCAAAAGGTTTTATATTTCTGTTTACAAATATATTAAAAACAGCCCGTTTTCATCAATTTACGTATGAAAAATATGGGTTAACTTGGCTCACCAGGGTTAGCTCGCCCAAAATCAATTCGCCCGTTGAGGTGAACTAGTGGTTCGCCCGCCAACCATAGCACTTAAAACAAAAACACTGGCTCGCCCATAATGGTTTGCCCGACGACTAGTTCGCCTGTTATGGCATTCCCCATGGTCAACTCGCCCAACTATGGCAATTCTATGGTCAACTCGCCCAAAAAGGTTTATATTTTCTATTTTCAAAAATATTAAAATAGGTCATTTTTCATTAAGAAAATACAACCGAAATCTGTTTGTCATGGTTAGCTCGCCAGTTCGACTCGCCCATGGACAACAATGCGGTGAACTATTATTCGCCCGCCACCCTCTGCATTTAAAACAAAAACACTGGCTCGCCCATAATTTTCTGACCAAAGGGGATCACCCACCCCAAACATTGTAAGAGGGTCACTCGCCCAAGGTGTAATAAAAGGGTTCGCCATCCATTAGCTTGCCCGAATTTCAATAAAACATGGTTGCTTGCCCAAAAGAACATAAAAGGGTTCTTTGCCCAAAATGATAAGAGGTTTGGCTTGCCCACCATAACAGTTCGCCTAATATTAGAAAAACAAGGGCTCGCCCGCCCTGTACCAGTTTGCCCAAGCATAACATAAGGGTCGGCTTTTAGCTCGCCCAAATCCAAAACCATTATCAAAACAATGCATGTCATAAAACTAAACAATTTCTCAATAATTTCCATGAAATTTACTCCACAGGACATGCATTCACATCACACACATCTCCCTTACCTGGCCTTATGAAGCTTTGCTCCCTTATCGCCTTCTCGATCGCTTTTACCGAGTCCTTAGTTTCCCAGCTGCAAAATAATTTATTAATATTATTAATATTCTCATTTTCGAATATTTCTACACTTTGGCGAGACTTGACATTACTCTACGTTTCTCCCTAAAGAGCTCGCCATTCGCCCAACATTCTTTCTTGCCATTCATATAGTAGCTTCTTTGAGGGAGCTCACCCACCATAGTTCGCCATCTACCAAATGACTTACACATGGGAGCTCGCCCACAATATCAGTTCGCCATACCTGTTCAAGTGAGTTCACCCAACAAGGTTTTTGATTCTAAGGTGGGCTCGCCAATGACTTAACATGTGGCGACCTCGCCCACAATCACACTTCACATTATTTAGTTCGCCAATGATGGCTGAGCTCGCCCATTTATCTTCATTTCTACACTATTTCTATTTCTTTCCTTGTTCATGCTCAATTATTTTCCAGACTATACCTTGTTCTAGTTTTTGGTATATTCTAGCAAGATTTAACTAAAACAAGGCTATTTCTATGTTCATTACTTTGTAAAACATCAAACTATATCCTCAAATATCAAAATAACCGTAGAATATGGAAACTCACCTTAACCAACTGCACTTCCAGAACAGCTTGCTTTCTGTCTCACGTTAGCCTTACTTTGCTTATTCCTTTAGCTTTTCAAACTAAAGAGGAAAGGTTTGCAAGCAGGTTTACATGTTTAGCGAACTTAAGGGTGAAGTTTTATAAATCAAGCATGGTGGAAATGGAAAGAACCAAATATGAATTTGCAGCAGCATCGGTTTTCCATTCAATCTTCATATATATATATATATATATAGCCATGCTTTCCAAATCAAAATCTACCACCTGTCCCTTATCCTGTTTCTTCCATCATTTTCACGTCTTTCATTCCTTTAATGCATGAAGAAAAACTGCAACTCAAGATGGCGTGAAAGTCTCCCTTCCACACGCCTTTTTCTGCTTCTATTGACTCTGTTTTATTTCTTGTCCAATAAGGTTAATTCCTTTATTGACTTTAACTTTTCTCTATTTATTGTCTTCAACCGTATGACTTACAAAGTCAATTTTGGCTGCAAAATGGTTTGAATCTATTTCCTTCCCATATTGTCAACTTTTATTTCCATTTTGTCCACACAAGCTGATTCCAGTTCGCCTCCTCGTCTTGAGACCTCAGCTTGCCAACTCAATTTCAGTTCGCCAACTAAATATTTGGAAATTATGAGATGATTTCCTTTTCTTGGCTATTACATATAGGTTTGGTGATCACAGAAATTGTCACATTGTTGGCGATCAACGGTTATTGCTCTTCTCGCCACATTGCTATGATTTATACCACAAGTTGGCTATCACATTTACTTCATTCATATGGGCGATCACAAGCCCTCGCCCATTCGGGCGATCATCCTAACCAAGAGACATGGCGAACTCACCTATTCACCCTTGCCATCATCCAACTCGTCGTCACCATTGGCGATCGTCCAACCTTGCTCGTCCATTGGCGAACTGTTCGATATACTCGCCCATACATTATTTCACCGAAATTGCTCCATTCACAATTGAAGTAAAGGAGCTTTTCACCCAAGTGGATATCAATATTCAATTATTTATTTAATTTCCATTATCGATTTTATGAAATCAGAGTCTACAGTAGTGTAGAATCAGGTCTTACACAAACGAATCTTGAGATGCTTTCATCTTGCTTCTAGCCTTAAAGTTAATTTTTCGAAGAGTGCTTTATACAGTGTTAAAGTCACCCAGGACACAATTGCTGATTGGGCTAACAAAATTGCTTGCAAATTGGGAGCACTTCCATGCAAATATTTGGGTCTTCCACTTGGTGCTAATCTAAGACATAAATCTTTTTGGTAGCTGATTGTTGACTCCTACAGGAATAAACTCAACATTTGGAAGAGTAAAATATTATCCATGAGTGGTAGGCCGGCTTTAATTAAATCCAGCCTCTCAAACCTTCCTATTTATTACATGTCTCTTTTTCGAATGCCTAAAGGGGTGATAATGGAATTGGAGAAGTTACAGCGTCAATTTCTTTGGGGTGATTTTGACATTGGAAGGAAAATTCGACTGGTAGATTGGTCTTCCATCTGTAAAAGTAAGGATTCGGGTGGATTGGGTGTGATCAATTTGAACATTTGTAATCATGCTTTGTTGCTTAAATGGCCTTGGCGTTTTGGTTGTGATTCCTCTAGTTTGTGGAGAAATGTTATCTGTGAAAAATATAGCATCCCTCCTTCCAAGTTGTGGCCCTTTTCTTGTTCTAATAGTGCCATCTCGAGTGTGTGGAGAGATATACAAAAGAATTGGAGTGTGAGTGAATTTTCTAACTTTAGCAAGTCTAGTTTTGTTTTTCGTGCAGGTAATGGTGAAAAAATCCGACTTTGGAGCGACACTTGGATTCAAAATATCAGATTGAAGGATCAATTTGCTAGTATCTACACTTTATCAATTAATAAGGATGGATTCTTAAAAGACTTTGGTCATTGGGATGGCTACAATTTCATTTGGAATATTCAACTCAGGAGACGCCTTTTCGACTGGGAAATACATCAGTGGAAAAGATTAATGGAGCTACTCAACTCACAAGACGCCACAAATAGAGTCGTTTGGTGTCACACTACAAATGGTAAATTCAGTCCAAGCTCCTTTAGAAGAGCTGTTGACAAGTCTTCAAATTCTATCAAACCATTAGAGAACTATGTTTGGAAAGGTATAGCCCCCCCAAAAGTCGAATTGTTCTGCTGGAAAGCATTGAAAGGAGCACTTCCTACCATTGATCTTCTTCATTCTAGGGGTTGCTTATTGAATAAAGAAAACAAATGTGCCTTTTGTAGTGAAGCTGACGTTGCAGATCACATTTTATTGCTTTGTCCTTACTCTTGGGAAATTTGGTGTCAATGTTGCAATTGGTGGGGTATTCATTGGGTTGTCCCATCTTCCCTTAAATACCTCTTCCTTTTATGGCCTACTCTTAATATGCAAAGGAATCAAAAACTAATCTGGGAGATGCTTTTCTATGCTATTCTATGGTTATATGGCTTTCCTGTAATGAGAGAATTTTTAATAGTAAGATTCTATCTCCCATTGAAGTTTCTCATTTGGTTCGTTTAAGATTTTGCTGGTGGATTAAAGCCATTCACCCTCATCTTGATTTGCTTCTTCTCAACTCCAACACCCAAGATCTTTCTTTAATTACTAGAAGTAAGCTACTCAGAAAAAATATTTCTTGGTCTCCTCCTCAACCAGGTGTTTGGAAAATTAACGTAGATGGTTCCTCGAAAGGTAAACCTGGTCCTGCGGGTATTGGTGGTGTTCTTTGCAACTCCAAGGGTCAAATTCTTATGCTTTTCTCCAAGAACATTGGTCTGGCAGATTCTAACTTTGCAGAGCTCTTAGTTGTGGTTGAAACACTCTCAATTATTGTCAAAGCAAACCTTCTCCACATACCTCATTTAGTCATTGAAAGCGACTTTAAGGTGGTTATTTCTTGGTTAAACAATCTTCTTGACAGCACTTAGAAGTACTGTAATTTGCTCAACAAGTTGCGTAATCTCTACTCTTGCTTGGGCTCTATTTCTTTTGTTCATGTTCTTTGAGAAGCAAATCATTTTGCTGATTTTCTAGCAAAATTAGGAGTGCACTGAAACTCTAATTTTATTGCTTGGTTGTAAATGTTTCCTTTACCTTCAATAAATTTCAATTTTTTTTAAAAAAAACAAGTACTTCAAAATTCTATATATTGTTTCTTATCAATTACTATATATCGCACTTTAAATCTGCACAAAACTTTCAATAGATCGATGTTTGAAAATTTACTAAGTATTCATAAAAAACTCCAAACTCATAGCTTTTCATAAATCAATTTTATCATATAATAGTTGAAATTTTCACAAAACTAGAAAGCATCATAACGTCTCAGCTTTCCTTGTAGCCAAATGCATCCCTATTAACAATTGATAAAAGAATCTTACCTAATATATCCTACAATTAATAGAATTTGTAATAAGAATACACTCAAAATAGAAATCACATAGTATCTTAGATTTTTTTTTTTAATTTCTCCAAATCGAATCCATACTCGAGATACTAATATATTAAGCTATCATTACATTTAGCCTTAATTACCACAATAAGAATCATCATCTATACTTATAGCATAACAATTTATTTTATGCAAAGCAAAATCTTGTAATTCGAGATATTCGTTTAAAATCCACTTTAATAAATCTTTCAATTTTCACATACAATTTCTTGTCCATTATCATACTTCAAACTTTAATCACAACAAAATGCAAATTAATATCTAATCAAGTTCACTGAATATCTATCTCAAATCTCAAAAAATTATATATATATCGAGAATCAAACTTCAATTCATAACGCCTTAGAAGATCAAAACCATTCATTACAATAAATCTTAAGCTTAAAATCCAACTTATAAAAGTCCCACCAAAGTAACTTCATTTATAGACATATCATCTTATGACAAATCTATTATTTCACGCTTTAACTTCAAATAAGTATACTAAAGTTCATGGTCAACATTCATTAAGGACCCATATGCAAAATTTGAAAATTTTCACTATATCAAAAACCTAACCTCAACTATATAAGATCTCTAATATTTGAATCCATTTCCATGATAGACTTGAGTCCAAGGTAACTTCTTCTTGTTCTTCTTCTTCTTCTTCTTCTTCTTATCAAAACACATGCTAAGAATCGAGTCATCAAACTTTCTCCTCATCGAAATTTCATAGCCAATGTCTAAATGTCAATCAAACTAAGAACTCCAAAAGGCATAAAATCACAGAACCTGGGACATCGATAAGTTTACTAATCGTAACTTGAGCTCAAACTCTTTAAAAATTGCCACATAATTTAAAGGTCACAATCAAGATTATAAAAGGACCTAGAATTTGTTCATGCTGTGAAATCCCCAATTTCCATGTATTCCTCCATGTTTGTAAAGTATTTCAATTCAATATGATTAAATGAATATGAAGTTTAATGTATGAATGATGTATGAATGATGAATGGAATATAGAAGAAATAATAAAGTTGAATGTCAATAAGTCAAATAAATTATGTTGATATTAGGAAATATTAAGAGTAGGAAAAAAGAAATAAAAATCAGATTTTTATTTGGAAATTAAATGGATGAATGGCTGAGATGAGAAGGAAGAAAAGAGGAAATTAATGGGTCAAAAAGGGATAGTCAAAGGCTGAGAGGAATTAAGGGATGAGCATGCAATTAATGCAAGTGCATGACTCATCATCCTCATCATCCCATCATCTACGCCAGCCCTCTTCCCCAGCCCTCTCGTTCCATCTCCAAGCTTCTAAGTTCCATTTCAAATTTCCTTGATAAGTTGCCTTAATTCTCCAGCAATCCATTAAGTTCGTAGAACGAAAAATAACCCTTGTCACTAGACTAAGTGATATCCAAAGTTTGATAGATTGAATCCAAGTATTGGAGGAGATCTTAACATCTGAAATTCTGGTCTCTAGTGAAGGTAAGAAAGAAAATGATTTAGTCAATTTCGTTCATGGATTGGAGTTGTATTGAGTTGATATGATATGTGTATGTGGTTTAATTGAAGGTTTGATGTGGTATGATGATTTCAGATTTGAAGGAGTGAAAGCTAGGGTTGACGCGCCAAGTGATTTCGCATTCTCGAAGAAATCGAGGTAAGAAATTTATGTAACGGACGTAAGGCGGCTATGTCCGCATGTTTTATGATGTTTATATGTGGTTTGGAAAGAAACACCAGCTGATTTCATGCAGCAAAAATGACATTTTCGAACTTGTCTCCTAGTACCAATTAGGCTAGGGGCAGCCGACTGCCTTAAAGGGAAGTCGACTGCCTAGAGACAACCAAAACGCCGTTTTTCAAAAATTGGTTCAAACCAGTCGACTGCTATGTAAGCCAGTCGACTGCTAATTACCCAGAAGCATTCTATTTCAAACCAGTCGACTGCTATATGGGACAGTTGACTGCTATTTGTCAAAAATGCATTCTGTTTGAAAACCAGTCGACTGCTATAAGGGACAGTTGACTGCTATTTGCCAAAATGCATTCTGTTTCAAAACCAGCCGACTGCCTATATGACCAGTTGACGGCTATTTGCTAAGAAGCATTTTGTTTGAAAACCAGTCGACTGCTATATGGACCAGTCGACTGCCCCCATGTATTTTCAAAGATGAAAATATCGGAAATTTAAATGAAATTAATTTCGATAAAAGAAGTTATGAAGGAGCAGTCGACTGCCCAATGAGACCAGTCGACTGCCATGTATGAAAAGAGCTTTCAAAGCTTATTTGATTTAAACATAAAAGTGTTTTCTGAAAAAGGTATATTACAAATGTTTTGAGACTATGGACTGCGTGATAATTATGCATTTCTGATGGCTGAGAGACTCTGATCAAGTCCTCAGTAATATGTATGTTAAGCGAGGAACCCTAGTCCGGTCTTCAAGACCATAAGTGACACCTGACTAGTGATCACTGTGGTATTATTAAGGCAGGAGAGAATCCCTGACCTCTACATGGTATACCAATGTACTAATGCATGATTAGAGTCATATAAATGGGAATGAACGGTTTATATGACGATTCAATCGCTTAAATATTGTACATAGTCTCCATCTATTTCAAAGTACAAGATATATGTATGAAGAAGTATACGATGTATGTTTAAAAGCAAGTTTATGAAGTAAGATGTTTTAAAAGAAGAAGTATGATGCATGTTTTATATGTATGCTATATTTTAAAAGAAGCATACAAAGTATGATTGCCATGTCATTTGAAATAAATATGCATGGTTGCAAACAATGCATGAAAGATGGTTATGATGCATGCTTTATAATGCTTTACATGACATTATAGAGCCAAGTAGGAAAAATGCATATAGAGGCATAGCACGCTCTTTTACAAAATTTTCTTACTGAGCGTAAACTCATCCTTTTACGACCATTTTTCCTACAAATTATCTGAAGTGAGCCTCGCTCCGAATAGAGGAGCTTGTGTTGGAAAGATTGCAGTGTACCTTCTCAATACGCTTCCCAGTTAGTATAGAAGGTATACTCATATGTTCATATGTATAGTAAATTTTAATTTAGCTACGGTACAGTACAATTAGTCTTTATGTATATAGGATGTCGGGGATGTAAAATAAGATGATGTATGAGATCCTGTGGAAATGGAATGATATTTATGTATATCATTATTAGGTTTTATTGAAAGAAATATTTTTTGTCTATTGAGCTATTGGTAATTAGCTAATAAAAAGAAAAGATGGATGACATTGATGAACTAAATCTAAATAAAGAAGGAAAAAGATAAGTGATAAGATAAAGTGACGGGGACGTCACACATGCTGTTAAGTAGTCTCTTTATACCCAAAGATCACAATCTAAAGTTCCAAGAAAAGAATAAAATATATCTTATACCATAATGAGTGATATTATCTATTAATACCATTCAAATGAACTCATATTTTACCTCAATCAAAATTATAAGAGTGATTTAGTCACATTGACAATTAATAACTTATCACACTCCGAAATAGACTTTTAATGATCGAATTTTAGCAATTATATGAAATAACAATTCTTATAATCAAACTTTGATATTTATTTTAACCAATACCTTACCAAATTAATTGAATATCCCTATATGTATTATAATACTAAATGATCACAAATACTAGTAAAACTATTAGGAAAATTTACATATAACTATACCAATAGCATATCAAATTTTCATATATCATTTCTCGTCAACTCCAATCATTAATCACAGTAAAAATATAATCAGATATGTGATAAAAGATTTACTAAATGTCCAGCATAAAACTCTAAAACCTTCACAAATTAACTCATCTAATCCAAAATTCACATGTTTTACAAAGATCATGATCATTTTCTCAAAAATCTTTGAGTTGAAAATATCTTACTTTTCAAACTTACAACAGTCACTTTATTTTCAAACATGCTTTCTCATTACTTGATATTTCGTACTTTAACACCAAGTACCATTATGATCAAATCCTAAGTTTGTCAAAGATCCAAAAGAAAAGTCAAAACAAATTTCTTAAAAATCAAAAAACCAAACCTCTATTCTGAAAATCTCTAAAGACTGAATCTCTTTTTAAATAATTAACACAAGCTTCAGCTAACTATCATATCAGGATATACCCAAAATCAATCACTTACAAACTTGTCATTACTCTTAATCAAGTTCACTAAACTTTATCTTTATAAACATTTATAAAGTCAATGTCTAAATATCCACCAAACAAAATCTCCAAGATTCACAACGCCGTACCACCTGATTCATAGTCAAAGTCTACACATCCTATTTAGGCTTAAATTCTAAGAATAACCACATAATCCAAAAATCATACTCTAAGCTTACAAGAGGTCTTCATAGAATTAAAAATTTCCTCAATCATTAATTCATACTTATAGTAAGTCTCCACAAACCAAAAATCATAACCTAAGCTTTGGATTACAACGAGAAAGCATACTAATTCAATCAAAGTAACAAAGTAATATTAGAAGATTCTTTCAAGAGTCAAGTTATTTTAACAAAAAAAATTAAGATACATAAATGTCCCAAACCTTAAGTGTTCTACCTCACTCTCAATTTATAACATGTCTAACTATTTCAAAATGCACGAGTATACGAATTTAATATCGATAAACCTAAGTTCTGATACCACTAAATTTGTCACGCCCCGAACCCGAGACGTAACAGACGCCGCACACCTGTAAGAAAAAATCTCACAAACATGTAAGACATTTATCATACAAAATTCAATCCTTTCAAATAACTAAACTGAAATATACTATCAATGATAAAAAAAAAGTTTACAAAACTTCAACTTATTGCTTAAAGTCAACAAAGAAATTTAAAAGGTTCTTAAGTCTCAATCTAATCATAAACTTAAAAGTTTTGAAACATATCATAAACTCCAAAGCGTCACTGATGTTAACAAAGCGGGGTGAGTACAACCACTCAGTAAGCAACCGATATCTCAACAGTTGGATTAAGCATGCCATAAAAACATTAGGCCAAAATATCAATGTAAAGATTCAAAATCAATGCTGGGCAATCTTATATTTAATCGCCTAATTTATTCAAATTGATACATTCAGATTTCAAAACTAAACAGAATTTCATAGTTATCGAAACTGAGCAAAAGTTTCATAATTCAAAATTTTCAGGTCTCCCGTAACATGTCATGGCCACGCTTAACTCTTCTGGCAAAGGTCAGAATCAGAACAAAAACCATAATTAACCCTAGTGGCTCGAGTCAGAGATATCAGAAGCAACTAATAGTTGCACAGAAACAGAACAAAGAGCCACTATTCTCAACCGATGGTTCGATTAGAAACTAGTTTCATTTAACAGAATACATGTCGACATGGCCAACATTTAACCCCTATTGGTAGGGTCAGAGTACAACCATACTAGGAGACAAAACAAAACAAAATTTCATATCACCCAATGTAAAAAGCATTATTATAAATCTCATAACATAATTCAGACAAAACGAATTTCGTAAATCAATCTCGTATTCACAAAACACATAGCCTGTAGATAAGTAATTATGATAAATTTCAAAGCAATTTCATATTTCCAAAATATACACTACAAATTTCATATATCAAAGCGATTAAAATCATACTCATGTATTTGAAGAAAATCCAATTCAAAATAAATTCTAACAATTGTATACACTTTGCAAGCTTAACCCAATTTAAAAAAAAAATCATAGAGCAAAAATATATTCGTACATTGTATACGAAACATATATCATATTAAGGTTAAATTTTAAGGGTATCAAAACACCACAGGGACATCAAGTCACTTACCTGAACTCGCTAAATTGAAACCAAATCAAAGTCTTAAGATCGCTAGAAGCCTATTTTCAAAATATTTAATATTAGAAAAATACGGTATCAATTAGACATAAACTACGTTATCTGACAGAAGTTGAAAACTTATATTGTCTGCTATCTGACTAAAGCCGGCAGCTTATGCGATATTCGCTAAACGACTATAACTCGATAAATTATGGACTTAGCGCGAGTTGTGCAATTTGACGAAAGCTAAAATATCTGTACTTTCTTTAAAATACAGATTTTTCCTAAATTTTCAATGTCATATTTTTTTTCAAAACTCAATCCCTAAGTATACAACGTAACCATAAAGGTTAAAAAGAAATTTTACTCACCATGATCTTCACGTCTTTCACTTGCTCTGACGCTAAAAATATAGCTTTAAATTTTCTTTTCTCCTTCGACTTGGCACACAGCAGCCAAGCTTTTTGCTCTTCCTTTTCTTTTCGGCACCAATCTTCACGCCGCTCTCTGTTGGATTTTTTTTGGTTTGGAAACAAAGTTCCTGCCTCTTTTATTTTTCTTTTTCGGCACTGTAGAACTGCTTCACACCGCACTTCATTTTTTTTCTTTTTTTTTTATTTCTTAAACCCTAGTCACTAAGGCTGACTCCCTCCTTTTTAGTGAAAACCATCCGGTATCCCCACATCATTTTGGTATAGGACTAATCCGGAGGCCAACTCCCTCTTAATATTGGTTATTGGGCCTTTTTACTTGGGTCGGATATTACAAGTTTTAATTCAATTGATTCACAGTTTCATTGTTCTCTTCCCATTCTCTGTTTTAGTTAGTTTACTCTTTTGAAACTATTTTCAATATTTTCCGCTTTATTTACTCTCGTTTCTGCTTTAGTTCTTCAGCTCTGGATTAAAACTTTTGCACAACTCTATCATTTTCTTCCTCTACATTCACGTTGTAGTTTTCTGTACTGAATTTCTACTTTTTTTTTCCTATTCTACTATGTTTTTCATACAAGTTTCAATTTCTGGCTGTTTCCCTCTTTACGTTTTCTACTTCGACTTTCTTGCTGCCGTTTCTTCTGGTACTTGGTTGCGGTAAAGCTGGTGCGCATGAAGACCTGATGGCGTGTAGGCTGGTTGGACGTGGCGTGAAGATTGCTGGAGTCGACGCCTGGGCAGTGCAAGCTGAAGCAGCTGGCGTGTGCTGCTTGTGTTGAGCTGCTGCTGCACGAGGAAGGAGGCAGAACGTGGAGGCCTGAAGCAGCTGCGTGGAGCAGGACAGGTGCTGAAGCGATGTGGCTGGCGTGAGTGGGCTGGAGACAAGCAACAGCTAGCGTTCGACAAGGCTTGTGCGTGGTAGTGGCAAGGCAGGCGGTGTGCTAGGCAGTTCAGGATTTTCTTGCTCGCCTTTGTACGTGGTTTGCCTTTGAAGTAAAAGAGCAAGGCAGGTGGCTATGTGCATGGCAGTTCACTGTTTTTAAATTTCATTTTTATAATCATTTTAGTTAATGCTTTATAAGCTGATTAGTTTACTTTATTAGATATGAAGTTTATAAATTTTAGTTTATTAGTTTTAGTTTAATGGTTTATTTTTGTTTAATTAATATAATTAGAGATGTAGTTATAATATTTTTAATTTGCATAATAGGTAAGTTTAGATTAAATTCATTAGTTTAAATTGTTAATTTATGAGTTAATTAAATTTTTAATTTTAGATAATTTAAGTTAAAATATTTTTATTTATTTGTTATTTTAAATTTCTCCTTCAATTTAAATTTTGTTTTATTTTATCTTTATACATTTCGAGTTTTATTTTGCAAAATTAAGTTCTTGGTTTATTTTAAAGTTTAAGTAGTTAGTTTAGCTTAAAAAAATTACATATTGCTTGAATAAATCTAGGGTGCTTATTTTAGTATTTAGCTAAATCAAACTAATCCTTCTGGAACGATAATTCAGGGCTCAAATCTTGTATTACTTGTATGATCGCGTGCGCTTGCGTGTGGACACCGTAAGATAGAAATCAGTTAACAATATATATATATATATATATATATATATGGATTATTATCCTATCATATATATATATATATATTCACTAATTCATAGTTAATGCATTTAAAATTTGATTATTTAAATTAGAGTGATTTAAATACAACCATTATTTTGATGCTTACAACTCATTACTAAATACAACCCAACGTCTAAAATAAATTTCTTTTTACAACCCTCAATTTTTAAAATAAATTTCTATTTTTCCCTTCTTACATTTTCACTCAAAAATCTAAACTCAAACTTTCAAAAATTTCTTCCGAAATTCACCAAAATCTGTCGAAATCATCAACTACCGCAACATAATTTCACCACACATTCTCAAGGTATGTTCTAAGCTTTTTTTTTTTTTTTGAAAATATTGAAGAAAATTCTTTTAACCTGTTTATTTCGTTTGGGCTTCGGGGAGGAACACTCGTTATGTTTTTTCTATGGCCAAGGAAATTCATCCATGCTATCTTAATATGTTTTTTCTATCAAAGTATCAAAACTATCTTCTGTTTTCATTTTTTAAAATTTGATTTTGGGTTATTCTGGAATAAAATCGAGAGAAACGATAAGAGAGGAAAGAAAGAAGAAAAGAAAGAAAATAGGAGGTATTAAAATTAATATAGCTATTTTATTTAGGTTAATATGGTCTTTTCATTGGAGGATATTTTCATCTTAAAATAAAAATAAAAATTTGGGTTGCGAAGAGTAAAATGAGTCGTATTTAGAATTCCCCTCAAAATTTTTTTTTTGCAAATAATTCATCAACATGTATTCATTCTTAAAAGATGCATCTGTAGCTAATAGATTTTTTAATACCGTTGGGCTCTCATCAGCCCAATACATTGCATCCTCACAACTTAGGCCATGATTTGCAAGTAGGTTAATTAGTTCATTACCAGATCCCTTGATATATATGAGATTTCAGGAGTGAAAATTTTGTGCCATAGCTCGTGTCAGCAATAATAAGTCCTATTGAAGATAAATCCCCTTGCATTGCATTTAATTTCTGAACAATACCCAAAGCATCTCTTTCTACATGAACACGATGAAATCCAATTTCATAAGCAAACAGCACAATAGTGTACGCTTCAATTTTTTTCTAGGCTGAAGTCATTTTATTTAAGAGAATAAAGTCAGGACTCACGAAACTCAAGTGCTCCACTACACAGCCACCACAACAGCTCAGAAAATAAAAGTCCTAAAAATGAAACATCATAGGCACTACACCTTTCAAATAACCACGCCACACAGTTCTGATCATAATCATCAAAACTCGACAGAAAAACATTCAAACATTAAAGTCAAACCACAAAAAACCACCATACACAACCCTTGAAGCTCCAAAGATAACCCAACAGCACAATAAATCCTTTACCTTTATCAAGAGAAGGAAAGCCTAAGTGATCCTGGTGCTTCTCCAAAAACAGCAATTCAACACAGCAGTAACCAAAAATGTCAAAAGGTACAAGCTACTCAAAAGCTGTAGCAAAATATACCAACCAACATGAATTATACCATCCATCTTTTCTATCCTCTCGAAGACTTAGTCAATGCATCATCAAACCAAGAACATTATGAACATCACTTGTAACAAACATAATATCTCAATCTGTATGGGTAAAATGAGCACTGGCCAAAAACTCGGTATGAACTACAAAGATTTTACTTAAACTAGAATCATCCTTTACTCACTAATATGCACCACTCTCTCATCTCTGGAACTTAACGGTGCTTCAGTCCCTAAACACCATTTCGTTCAATTTTTTGACAGCAATATCATCCTCGCAGTTTGCATGGAATGCTAGCATTTTCCCAAACTCCAAGTGGCTTGGGTTTATTTTGTTATGACTCGAAATCGATTCTGAAAGTCACCATCAGATAATGATTCATTTGCATACTTATCCTTTTTGTTCTTACCTCCCCTTAAACTTAATTTTCATAGATTTTCTCCCCCTCTGCTTCCTTTTCTAGGCCAATTTGATGTTCAAAGTTTCTTCAATCTCCTATCATATTTTACAGCTTTCAAGTTTTTTAGACTAAGAAACATGCGTTTGTGATTCACCATTTCCAGATATGACCAAATCATTTTCTAGCCCAGCTTGAACCTTTATATCCTTTCCAACTCCTTCAACTTGAACACTTACATTTAAAGTTGTTTAAAAAGCTGACTCTATACCATCCAGATTTTTCTCATCAACTCTATTATCCATAGCCAATCGAAAATCCTCTGAATCAGTTGCAACTTCCCCATTATTATATTTTAAGTTTTTCAATGTGTTGACAACCGTGTCCTATGTTTAAGCTACATACTTTGTCAATTCCTTAGTTGAGTTTTCCACATCAACAACACTATAACAACTGTTGTTGGAGTTTACATCAAAAGTGTTGGCTCTATAGGCTATACCGAGAGGGAGGGTGAATCGGTTTTTCGCTAACTTTAAGTTCGTTTTCCGGTTCCTTTAAATTCTCTAGCCTATATTGATATTTTTTAAGTTCTCTAGGCTACTCAATTATGCAATATAAATTCAAAATAATAAACACAAATATAATTGCAAATAAGTAAATAGAGTAAGGATAGAGAAATGTACGCAAGTGATTTATAGAGGTTCGGCAAACTTGCCTACGTCCTCTATCTTGAGACGCTTCCAAGGATTTTCCCAAATTCACTATCCTTGAATTTGTGATTACAATCCCTCTTTTTCTTAGGCTCAAGAGAAACCTCCCTCTTTTTCTAGGCTCAAGAGAAATCTCCCTCTTTTTCTTATGCTAAAGAGTAACCTCTCTCTTTTTCTTAGGCTAAATAGAAACCTCCCCTTTTACAAGGAATGAGTATGTTTACAAATTGTGTAATCAAAGAAGGGCCTCTAGATAGGCAAGTGATTACAATGTTTAAGCATAAGGAAAAAGCCTATACAAGATTTGTGCTATTCTATACAAAGAAAATGAGAATGATGGAAGATGAAGACTTATAGCTCTTGATTTGTTGATGAGGCTTGAGGAAAATGAAGAAGATGATGAATAGAATTTCTAAGCAGTTCCTCTTGCTTTCTTTAGCTTCTAAGCCTCTATTTATAGTCCATTTGATGTATTCTAGCCGTTGGGTGGAGCCGAAACTTGAATATGACCGTTGTCTCACAAAAACTAGCCGTTAGAGGCTATTTTCGGGAAAAGGGATCGATCCCTTCCCATAGGGGATCGATCCCATGCTTCGTTCTGAGCCTTGGAGGCATTCTGCCATAAAGGGATCGATCCCTTCCCTTAGGGGATCGATCCCATGCTTCCAGAATGTGTTTTTCCTGCATTTTTGGGTTAGAAATGATATGGCTTTTGATTTTAATTCAACCCAAAACATTTTGACATTTTTGTGGGAGTTTTTCTTGACTTTCTCTAATGAAAACATGGTCCAAAAATTCATCAAGTAATTTTCTAAAATATTCAAAACATTTATAAAGTATTAAGACCAATAAGGATGTATCATTAAATCATGGTCTTAATGTTTGATATGATCACTTGAAAATGGATTGAGAAAATCATATGTGATAAGGCAAATTTACAATATGAATTAAAACATTAAAGCTTACTTAAGTTTTTGTCATTTCAAAATATATATGTCAATTTAAAGCTAACAAAAAGTATAGGTGTAACGTCTGAAATTAAAAAATTTCGAACTAAATTTTTTCTTTTTGATACTATCTTTTTCTTTCAATTAATCGGTAACAATAGGTTTGCATTCGGTATCGGTGTAAGTACAATTCATCTTTTCATTTCAACCAATTCAGTATACCATTAATTCAATTAATAATAATAAATTAAATACAGACTATAATATAATAACTACGATTCCGTTCACAATAAATTTCACATAAATTACATCCTACTAAATTTAGATACATATTTATGCTCTATTCCATAAATATGACTGTTGTGCAATTACATGTCTGAATATAATTAAACATCTAACAAATACCTTATCACTTGGTACTTCTAACTTCTAGCGATTCCTTCGACTAACTAAAAGCGACAGACTTCTTGTATATCGATAAGCTATCTGGAGTGGTGAGAATGGGGGTGAGTTTTGGGGAAAGCCCAATAAGAAACATATATAAAAGTGCGTACAATATGCAAATGAATAAAAATCATTTATTTTACTAATTATAAAAAGGTATATTAAATTTAACTATAAAAAGACAATAGAAACATTTAATATTTTATGCAATGCAATTTCAATGAACAGTATGATAACGAATTCAAGATCATGAGATAATGCAATAATCTCAGTAATTTCGTTTAGTACAGTAAAGTTATGCATTTAAAATCATTAAAATAGAATGAATGCATTGGTATTGAAAAAACATATACTGTAAAACTTGTATCACTCTTTTTTTTTTCACTTAAAATCAAATCATGTATCATTCTTGTAAACCAAATCACTTAGTAACTCAATCATCTGTCAAGTATCACTTATCGATAGAAAAATAATCTCCTGGAGATTCATGCACGCATTATATCTCGTAAGAGATCTGTATAGGAAGGCCAAGGATCCGGAACTTCTTAGCCAATCCTACAAAATACTGTAACGAATGGCCATCGTCGATCACTCATAGTTCACACTGGTTGGGTGCTCACTGTGTAAACCTGTAGGTTTGACCATAATTCCCATAGTCATATCATGTAAAAGGGAAGGTCTAGGACGTCTCTTAGCCTAATCATTACTGTCTCGTATGCACGATCATCAAGGAGATATCAATCTTGTAAAATCATTTCATATAAATCGATTCATGTAAATCATTTTCAAGAAATTCAATTCATGTAAATCACTTCATGTAATTCAAATCATGTAAGTTATTTCATTTAAATCAATTCATATAAATCATTTTATGTAATACAAATCATGTAAATCGTTTCATGTAGTTCCAAATCATGTAAAACATTTCATGTAAAATAATTCATGTAACTCATTTCTTGTAAATCAATTTATGTAAATCATTCATATAATGCGATTCATGTAAATCATTTCATGAAATTCATTTCATATAAATCATTTCATGTAATTCAAATCTTGTAAGTCGTCTCATGCAACACAATTCATATAAATCTTTTCTTGTAGTTCTATTTATGTGTAAACACCTAATTTTGTCCGAACATTTTTTTTTTAAAAAATCAAAATCAAAAAAAAAAAAAATAAAAAAAATGATAAAAAGAAAGGAAGTTGACTTCAATGATTTGTTGTCATAAGAAAGATAGTAATGATAAGGTAGTAATCACAGTGAAATAAAATCTGAAGATTGACTACCAAAAATAAAAAAATGAATTGGAAATAAGTTGAAAAAAAAAGAGAGAAGGAAAGTCAAAGAAAATAAATGAAAAATCCCATGATCATGGGATCAATAAAGGGGCCTTTAATTTTATTTTCCTTTTAAAAAAATAATAATAATAAATAAAAATATGATGATAAAGAAAAAAGAATATAAAGGGGGAGAAACCTTGAAAAAAAAGAGGAGGAGGAACACACGCAGGAGGAAAAAACACACAGAAAAAAACATTAGGAAAAAGAAACCCTAGAAAAAAAAGCTAGGAAAAGGAGAAAACCCTACTGCCTCGGGGAGGATCGTGGCTGCCTTCCCCTCTCTTAGCCGAACCCATTGCTGGCCACCTTCATCATCTTTGCCATCACCTGTATGGTTCTCACTAAAACTCCAAACATCATTATCAGCTTCGGTCCTGCTATCCTAGCCAATTTTCCACCTTGTTACACCACCGTCGGTACTGCTGTGTGCTTTACCGCCCTGCATGCTTTGCACTGGCTGGTGGCTGCGTCGTTTGTTTCTATTTGCTGAAAGGAAATAGAAACTTGCTTTGCTGCTCACAAGTTGCTTCATAATTTGAAGGATATTTGGGAAGCCACGTGAATAATCAGAAGGAAAGAAGGCCAAACAGAAAGGAAAGAAGGAAAGAAAAGCCACGTCTTTACTGCTGTAGCCCTGCTTGCTGTCCACTTCGCCTGTCACCACCGTTTGGCTCTTCCGGTGTTGTGCTCCATCACGGCCAGCTGCGTTCACCTCCATCATCTCGCCATTTGCTTCTGTTTGAGAAAGGTGCAAGTCAAGATAAAGCAGCAAAAGAAGATAAGAAAGAAACGGGAAGGGATTTGCAGTAAAGAAACACAAAACGCATAGTGAAGGTAATGAAAAACTGAAGTTGCTGTCATCACAGAATTAACATGCATTTGAAGTTATTTTTGTATTCCTTTCGTAATGCTTTGCCTTAAATTCCCGTGTCTTTTAGTCCTTTAATATTTTATTGAGTAATCATGGTGTTTAGGAATATAAATATAATTTAATTAGTTCACATAATTTGACAAATTTATTCATTTTAGTTATTATTATTTTGTTTTATTAATTTATATGCTATTCCTTTTAGAATTAGACTTATTAATAGAAATCTAGTTGTAGGTTAGAAGATTAAAATTACGTAAGATTTTTTTGCAAAAATATAATAAATATAATAATGAATAAATATAAAAACAAAAAAATAATAAGAATACGTTAATATTGTCCGATGATGAAATATCAAGAGAATTATGCTTAAGTAATTTTCTTGAAAATTTCTAGGTAAGAAAATTCTATCCAAGGCCTCGCCAGCTTAATGGATGGTCTAAATAGAGTTTTCAATAACAAATATTTCATATTTATTTTAAAAAAATAAATTTATTTTAAAGTTACAAATAAAAACAATTAGTTACAAAATTAGAAAAGATATTAATGGTTTGTAATAATATAATAAAAATAACATTAGTAGATAACAAAATAAGGAAAGGAAGTAAATAAAATAACTAGAATTAGATATTAAAACAATAATGAATATGAATATGAATTACTCCAATGATGAAATATCAGGAGAATTACGCTTAAGTGATTTTCTTGAACATTTCTAGGTTAAAAAAAAAATTTCTCTCAAGGCCTCGCCAGCTTAATGGATGGTCTAATGAGGGTTTTCGATAACAAGTGATTCATATTCAGTATAAAAAATAAAATAAGATGTATGAAAAACAAAATTTAGAATAATTAGTTACAAAGATAAAATATAAAGAAATATTAATAAAATAATAATGATAATAAATGATAAAATAGGATTATAATAGTCAATAATAATTATTGAAATTGAGTATTGATTATTCCAATGATAAGATTCCAAAAGAGATTACGCTCAAGTAATACTTTGGAAATCTTTAGGTCAAGCAATTTCTTTCAAGATTTTACCAGCTCAATGGAAGATCTAAAAGGAATTTTTGAGAAAAATAATTCATATTCGTTCTCTAATAAGATAAATTAATAAAATTAAACATTAATAAAATAGAAGTAGTAAAAATGATAAGATAGCGAGAATGAATTAGATAGGAGTCAAAATTAGAAGTCTTCATAAAACATTAAAATGAATCCGACGACGGAGCCTCTTCAAGCAAGTCACATAGTACTACTTGAATACTCTTGAGGTGAAGAGAATTTTTTAAGTTGTCCCACCAGCTTAATGGAGGATGCTTAGAAATATTTTCCAATATTAAATTATTGAACCTAAGATTAACTAAGGCAAATTTGAGATAACCTAAAATTAGTTGGTACCATTTTAGGATGGGCGTTGTGAGGGTGCTAATCCTTCCTCACACGTAACCGTACTCCCGAACCCTAAATTTGAGATGTAGACCAGTCCTTATCCATAGTTTGAATAGGTGACCAATCACACCTAGTAGAATGGTTGGTGGCGACTCCGTAGATTTTGTGTCTAGCTATTAGGTTTCTCTAAAACTTAATACGTTATGACATTATGTAAATCTTTTCATCTAATAGAATCCATGTAAATCATTTCATATAATGAAATTCGTATAAATCATATCATATAATGCAATTCATGTATGTCATTGCATGCAATTTAATTTGTGTAAATCATATCATATACTCATTTCATGTAAATCATTTAATGTAATTCAATGCATATAAATCATTTCATTTAAATCAACTCATGTAAAACATTTCATATAATGAAATATTTAAAATTGTAGGAATTAAAGATAATTTCTATTTCTTGTTTTCGAGAAAATTGGGTAAAAAACGATTAAAACGAAATTTTTGGGAATTTTCAATTGCAAGTAAAACATATTCTATCCAACTCCTATACATGTTTCTTACCTCTATTTCCGTGCAATGTCCAAAATCCAGTAATGCTCTTTACGCTTCTTTTAGTTACCGAGCTTGACACTGCACAACAATTCTAAATTACATTCAAATTTCTATATTATAATCCTAATAAATATTTCATAACTTTCTATTTTTCTATTTATCACTCTCAACAATCCATTTATTTTTATTTCTACTAATTATCAAAGTATAATTTAAATTAAATCCCATTCTTTCTTTAATTATCATATCATCAATAATTTCAATTTCTATTTAAATTCTCATGTATAACTATAATATAATTTCCTAATGTATCATTTTCATGGAAATTTTATTTTATCTCATATTAAATATTAACCTCTAACTATAATTAAATTGACTTATTCTTCTAAATTTTAATTTCATTAAAATTTTCTTATCTTTAATTATTTTTATTAAGATCAAGTATTTTCTTCTTCTTCTACTATATTTATTGCTTCCTAATTAAATTTTACAATAATCTTTATTTACTACTAATATCAAAATTTTTTCCATTTACTTATATCAATCTATTTCCATTTTATTAATTCTCATAATCAAATTATTTTAATTTTTATTAGTTGTCACAAGGTAACTAAAATTAAATTATATTCTTTTATTCTAATTCATTTCACCCATGTCATATAATATTTATCATGATAACTTTTCCAGTCTTGAATTCCCTTCATCATTTTCCAAATTATATTTAAAATGTTATATTTTAGCTACAATGAATTTTCTACAATTCTTTTTCCTCTTCCAATTACTTTCAATAATTAATTATTATAGTTTCTATTGAATAATGTAAAATAATTATAATTAATTTCTTTTCTTTTCTTTTCTTTTCTCTTCTTTTCTGTTTTCCTTTCTTTTCTGGTTATCTTTTCTTTTCTTTCTCGTTTTCTGCTATTTTCTTTTCTGTTTCTATCTACTACTGCCGCAGCTTCAACTTGATATAATTTCATGTACCTCATCTACTCACTTAGAAATTCTATCAAACACCTACAGCCCAACAGAATTTCATCATTGTTTTCAGCCAAAATCCATGGCCGAACATCATCCTATGTAGTGAAAACTATTAGAAAATTTCAAAATATAAAGTGAAAAGATTGATTAAAATGTTGTTTAATCAATGTACAAGTAAAACTAGTGTTTGGTATGACTCTGGGTGAAGTAAAATCATGTTAAAATGATTTTTACTAATTTTATAAGGCAGTCAACTGCCCTTGCGCAGTAAGTATTCTGTTCGAAAAATGCACTTGGGCAGTCGGATGCCCTGGGAGGGCAGTCGGCTGCCCCGGGATGGCAGTCAACTGCCCAAATAGGGCAGTCAACTGCCTATACAATGTGAATACTCGGATTTTAAGTTACTTTAAGGCAGTCGACTGCCATATGAAGGCAGTCAACTGCCCTCCTGGAAGTTACATACTGTTTCAAAAATACACTAGGGCATTCGGATGCTATTTTCGGGCATCCGACTTCCTTGCCTGGAAATCCAAAGGCAGTCAACTGCTCTAGTGCAAAATGAATTGTAACGACTAGTTTTCTTTGAATAGGTGCAACCTCATTCAAAGGGTAATCTTTCAATACAAAATGGTTAAAGGACATAACCATTGAATTTGAGAGGTTGTGAACAATCTGAATGATGTGTTTGTTTAAATGAAACAACACAATTGAAAGGTTGTATCATTCAAACCAAAGATCACATATCTTGAAATTATCTCTATAAAAGAGATGACAATGTTCATTCAAATATACAGAACAAAAGATAACGAAAATATTCTGAATTCTTCTTTCTCTCCCAATCTCAAAATAGAAAACAAGTCTCTTCGACATTGTTTGCTGCAGAAAACTTTGGCTAAGACATAATACTTTTGTATTTGTCTAAAGTGTTTAGTGGTTTAATATTACAAGTGCAAGGTAATATTAAACAAGTTGGCTTCATTGTATCCTGAGGCTATTTCCATAATCCCTGTTGCATACCATAACTGGTGGGGGTGAAATAAGTCTTAAGGAAAGTGGCATTATAGCAGCACGCCTTGAAGTCTTTCTCTGCATTTAGTTCGTGACTGTTCGTGATCAAAGAAGTTCAATTCCAGAAGTTGAAGTCCAAGAAGAAGTTCAAGTTTTTCATCTTCATAGTACCCCAAGTGGACAAGATCTGTAATCCCATTTTTTTTTTATTTTCAATCAACAATCTTAAGACTTATTTTCTAAACCATGAAGATGGAAACATTGAAAGAATTGGCATTCAACTTCCAAAAGTTGGAGAGGTTCGATGGAGGGAACTTCCTAAGGTGGCAACAGAAAATGAAGATTTTACTTACATCCCTCAATGTGCTCTATGTACTCACAACACCAAGACCAGAAGAAAAAGAAGATGATACAAATGAGGAAGTGCATCAAAGACAAAAGTGGGACAACGATGACTACACTTGTAGAGGATGCATCCTAAATGGTATGTCTGATTCTTTATTTGATACTTACATCACAATAAACACATCAAAAGAGTTATGGGAAAAGCTGGATGCAAGATACATGAAGGAAGACGCAACTAGCAAAAAGTTCCTGGTAACAAGTTGGAACATTTTTAGAATGAATGATTCCAGACCTATTATGGAACAGTTTGCTGAGATTGAAGACATCCTTAACAAGTTTAAGCAGCATTCAATGAACATGGATGAGTCAATTATAGTGTCCTTTATAATTGACAAACTTCCAGCATCATGGAAGGATATCAAGAGAACCTTGAAACACAAAAAGGAAGAAATCACTCTTGATTACCTTGCAAACTATCTTCGGATTGAAGAGCAATATCGCAAGGAGAAAGACAAAGAAAAGGAGAAGGAGACTAACATCTCCAAAGTCCATGTGGTGGAGGATACTGTTTCCAACAAAAAATCCACAAAGAAGAATAAAGAACTTTCCACCAAAAGCAAGAAGTTCAAGAGGAAAGGTGCATGTTTCCACTGTGGAAAACCAGGGCACTTCAAAAAGGATTGCTATGTCTTCAAAAAGAAGAAAGAAGCATCCAATGCAACCAAGGACAACTTTGTTGCTGTGATTTCTGAAATCAATGTCATTGAAGACAAAGAAGCATGGTGGATAGATTCTGGTGCTACAAAACATGTGTGCACAAACAAGGCTATGTTCAAAACTTTCAAAGAGGAAGTAGATGGCAATGTGCTCTACATGGGGAATTCTTCTTCAACAGAAATCAAAGGAAAAGGGACCATAGATTTAAACTTCACTTCTGGAAAAACATTGACTTTAACCAATGTTTTCTATGTTCCAGAAGTTAGGAAGAATCTAGTGTCTATTAGTTTACTCAATAAGTTTGGGTTCAAAGTTGTCTTTGAGGGGGATAAGTGTATACTATCCAAGAGTGGAACTTTTGTGGGAAAGGGATATGCCAACAAAGGCATGTTTAAACTTAATGTATCTCATTTCAATATCAATAATAAGAAGAATAATTCAGATTATATTATGGATTCTTTTGATTTATGGCATAGTAGATTAGGACATATAAACTATGATAAAGTAATCATGATGTCTAAATCTAATCTGGTTCCATATGTAGTCAGAAGTGATGAAAAATGTAGAACTTGCATGCTAACTAAAATAACATGAAACAAACTTGTATTTCTGATTTTACTATGGCGTCAGAATTTATGGCATTAGCTTCGGCAAGTAAGGAGGCTGAGTGGTTGAGAAACTTACTCTATGAAATTCCTTTATGGCCTAAACAAATGTCACCTATATCAATACATTGTGATAGTGAAGCTACACTATCAAAGGCTTATAGCCAAGTATATAATGGGAAATCTAGACATATTGGTCTAAGGCACAGCTATGTTAGACAATTGATTAAAGATGGGGTGATCACCATTAACTTTGTCAAGTCAAGTGAAAACTTGGCGGATCCATTGACAAAAGGTCTCATAAGAGAGATAGTGTCTAGAACTTCCAAGGGGATGGGACTAAAACCCATTTGAATTAGTCACACATAATGGAAACTCAACTCAACGCTTAATTGGACATTAAGTCTTGAGTTCAATGAGATCAAGTACATTATCTGAATGTGGCTGCAAGTATTGTGCTGTTAAACATCCCAAAGGTTATGAATACTTGAAATCATATGAAATAAGGAGGTTGAGTTGTTACTCTTAATGAACCCATAACACGTAAGTATAAGTGTTGGAATGCTTATATGATTGCATTTTTGATGAGTTCACCTATATGAGTGGAAGTGGTGCCGCTTCTAGGAGCTTAGGGTTTAGCTCTTAAGCACTCATGAAATGATACAAGACACATGGCCAGTATAAGTGTCGAAGTTCTACTAAATGACTTTGGACAAATTTTTGAAGTCTCATGTGAGATTTAGTCATTAGTTAATCATCATAGAATCGTTGGTTCAAGACTTAGTCCACCATACCATTCTGATTAACTGAAAGTACTTTTTTTCTAAGGTGATGGTTCAAGACCTAGTTCACCATCATTTTATGCATGAGGATTCCTCAAGTATTAGACTTGTTCTATTTTGAAATTGGTGGGGGATTGTTAGAAAATTTCAAAATATAAAGTGAAAAGATTGATTAAAATGTTGTTTAATCAACGTACAAGTAAAACTAGTGTTTGGTATGACTCCGGGTGAAGTAAAATCATGTTAAAATGATTTTTACTAATTTTATAGGGCAGTCAACTGCCCTTGTGTAGTAAGTATTCTGTTCGAAAAATGCACTTGGGCAGTCGGAGGGCAGTCGATTGCCCCGGGATGGCAGTCAACTGCCCAAATAGGGCAGTCAACTGCCTATACAATGTGAATACTCGGATTTTAAGTTACTTTAAGGCAGTCGACTGCCATATGAAGGCAGTCGACTGCCCTCCTGGAAGTTGCATACTGTTTCAAAAATACACTAGGGCATTCAGATGCTATTTTCGGGCATCCGACTTCCTTGCCTGGAAATCCAAAGGCAGTCAACTGCCTTTTATGGCAGTCAACTGCTCTAGTGCAAAATGAATTGTAACGACTAGTTTTCTTTGAATAGGTGCAACCTCATTCAAAGGGTAAACTTTCAATACATAATGGTTAAAGGACATAACCATTGAATTTGAGAGGTTGTGAACAATCTGAATGATGTGTTTGTTTAAATGAAACAACACAATTGAAAGGTTGTATCATTCAAACCAAAGATCACATATCTTGAAATTATCTCTATAAAAGAGATGACAATGTTCATTCAAATATACAGAACAAAAGATAACGAAAATATTCTGAATTCTTCTTTCTCTCCCAATCTCAAAATAGAAAACAAGTCTCTTAGACATTGTTTGCTGCAGAAAACTTTGGCTAAGACATAATACTTTTGTATTTGTCTAAAGTGTTTAGTGGTTTAATATTACAAGTGCAAGGTAATATTAAACAAGTTGACTTCATTGTATCCTGAGGCTATTTCCATAATCCCTGTTGCATACCATAACTGGTGAGGGTGAAATAAGTCTTAAGAAAAGTGGCATTATAGCAGCACGCCTTGAAGTCTTTCTCTGCATTTAGTTCGTGACTGTTCGTGATCAAAGAAGTTCAATTCCAGAAGTTGAAGTCCAAGAAGAAGTTCAAGTTTTTCATCTTCATAGTACCCTAAGTGGACAAGATCTGTAATCCCATTTTTTTTTTAATTTTCAATCAACAAAAACTCATCACGCCAACTTCTAGTCTCTAACAGTTACCACAATCATATTCCAATTAAGTTCCCCTAAATGCCCTTTATCATTTACCACTAATTCCCCCTAAAACACATGAAAATTACAACAATTTTCTTTAATTTCCTTTAATGTCAGATTCTGTTATGCATTTCTACACTCATTTTTAATTCAATTTAAATCTGAAATTATATCATCCATGCACGAAACCAGTGGCTACGTTAGCTAAAATCAAGCAAAACACGATCAAATCTCCTTACCATGTCAAGTCGACTGTACAGCCTCCAAAAACCAGTCACGGTTCTGCTGTTCAGCCCTTCATACGTTGGATTTCTTTCATCAGATTCTGAGTTTTAATCTATTCTTAAGGTGTGGGATAGGTTGTATGATGATGACTTAGTATTTTGTTGATGGAACATGATGTACTTGTGAGCAAAATAGGAGAAAAACGTGAGGAATTGTCTAGAAACAGAACAGAAACGTAGGGAGCAAATAACAGGAAGAGTCGGTGCTGAATAGGGCTGATAATGGCCAGATTTTAATCTAGTTTTATTTATGTTTTGCCCACTAACAATTTGCCACATGGCCCATTAATTAAATTTCCCCCTTTTTTTCTCTTCTTTTTTTTTCTGTTTAAAAAAATAAATCTGCAATGCAGCAAGCTTCCACGTGAAACTTGCTGCAATATTATTTTATTTTTTATTTATTATATTTTTTATGCATAATTTGTTAATTTCAATAGTTAATTTACTTTATTTTTTATTAAGTGTTTAAAACAAAATTACCATTAGATTATATTTTTTCTCATATTATATTCCAATTTCTATACTATAATATTAGTAGATTCTTTTTAATTTCCTATATTTTATTTTATCAATTCCTATAATTAATTTGTTTTATTTCTTATTTCATATTACTAATTCAATTTTAATTTCACAATCTATCTTTATTTATTATTTACTTTAATTTCACAATTAACATATATTAACAATTACATCAAATATTTTTATTTTTATTTTAAACTTAGATGTTATTTCTACTCACGTAATATATTTATGATACACTTATTTTGTACTAAAAATTACACTAATTTCATTCCTGAATATCAACATTTTACTGTTTCAATTCGATTTGGACAGAAAAAGTCCTGGTGAGGCTCTTACCAACTACCTCTCTGAACTTTATTGAACGGACCCTTTATTAAATATTTTAACAATTAATTTTCTCTTTTAAATTTCTACACTCTGTAGCTTATATCGACTATTAGAAAATTAGGGTTCTCACAATAGGATAAGTTATAAGAGCTCTTCACTTATAAGTGATGTGTCAGGCTTGGTTTGTAAAGTGTCCCAAAGAGTTATAGACACCGATAGAATAGCTAGGGTTTGGGCTATTAAAAGGTGTAGTTGGGCTTTGGGATCTTTGTTAGGATTTGCAATTTTTCTCTCTAAAAATTGCATGGTTGGGTTGGGCTTGTAAAGAGTTTGCAATTTTTCTCTTCTAAAAATTACACAGTTATAATTATTTGATTGGTTATTAATTTGATTGGATGGTTATAGGCCAATTTGGTGGGGCCAAACCACATTAAATATTCTGCTTATTTTTTGCTTTCTTTCATTTTTGTGGGTGTTTGGTTTGAAGGATATTTTTCCCAACAAGTGCTATTAAGAGCTGAAGGTTCGTGATCCTACGAGAGAAGGAAAGCTATGATGATAAAGATGAAGATGAAGATGATAATGATGATGATGATGAAGATGATGACCATGATGATTTAGAAGAAGGTGACCATTATGAGTTTGATGATGATTGGAGGAAGATGATGAAGATGATGGTGATGATGATGGTGGAGTTATTCTTCAGTTTGAGAATGGTTTGTATGTTGTCGAATAGTTTGTGCAGTTTGGGGATTCAAGTCAAGGGAGAATTTGTTGGGATTTACCTTAAATCCCACATCGAAAGTATATGTGAAGTTATAAGGGCTCTTCCTTTATAAATGATTTGCCAGGCTTGGTTTGTAAAGTGTCCTAAAGAGTTGTAGACATTGATAGAATAGCTAGAGTTTGGGCTATTAAAGGGTGTAGTTAGGCTTTGGGATCTTTGTTAGGAGTTTGCAATTTTTCTCTCTAAAAATTGCATGAGTGGGCTTTGTGAGGAGTTTGCAATTTTTCTCTCTAAAAACTGCATGAGTGGGCTTTGTGAGGAGTTTGCAATTTTTCTCTCTAAAAATTGCATGGTTGGGTTGGGCTTGTAAGGAGTTTACAATTTTTCTCTTCTAAAAATTGTATAGTTTTAATTACTTGATTGTTTATTAATTTGATTAGGTGGTTATAGGCTAATTTGGTGGGGCCAAACCACATTAAATATTGTGTTTGTTTTTTGCTTTCTTCCATTTTGTGGGTGTTTGGTTTGAGTTTTGTTGAGGTTTGCCTTGAATCCCATATCGAAAGTATATGAGAAGTTATAAGGGCTCTTCCCTTATATATGATGTGTTAGGCCCTTATAAATGATGTGTTAGGCTTAGTTTGTAAAATGTCCCAAAGAGTTGTAGATAGCGATAGAATAGCTAGGATTTGGGCTATTAAAGGATGTAGTTGGGCTTTGGGAATAGCTAGGGTTTGAGCTATTAAAGGGTGTATTTGGCTTTGGGATCTTTGTTAGGAGTTCGCAATTTTTCTCTCTAAAAATTGCATGGGTGGGCTTTGTTAAGAGTTTGCAATTTTTATTTTCTAAAAATTACACAGTTGTAATTATTTGATTAGTTATTAATTTGATTGGGTGGTTATAGACTAATTTGGTAGGGCCAAACCACATTAAATATTGTGTTTGTTTTTTGCTTTCTTCCATTTTTATGGGTGTTTGGTTTGAGGGATTTTTTTCCCAACAAATTTTATTGTTAGCACCTCCCATGCCAAAAACAACCTCTAGAGAACTAACCTTAGCATCAATGTGTTTTTCTTTATCAAACAATTTAATTGCATTTTCATTTTCACACTTCAAATTAACCTCACTTGTGAAGACAAAGTAGCACTGAAAGGACAACCATTACATATGTAATCAGAAATGCACCCATTATGGAAAGAATTGAAATAGAATTGCTTGACTAAAATTTTGATGGAGAAGGTTTCGTTACCAAAAGATACAATGACTTCATTAGGTAGAGTGCAACCTTCCTTAACGAAGATATGAATTCAACCAATATCTAATCTTTTCTTCTTGGTCGTAATACCATCTAGAGACAAAAACTTTCCTCACAAAATTCTAATGGTGGCAAAAAAGTAGTAGTGCTAAGCATATAGTGGAATGCCTGACAATTTCAACTAGACTAATTTCGAATAACATAGAACTTTGATTATCAAGGATTAATAGAGACAAACCAGTTAAGAAGTCATTCATAGTCTTCATCAATTGCCAATAACATATCCTCTCCATTTTCAAACGATATCAAAATCATGTTACTACCCATGATAGTAACTGAACATTGAGAGAGAGTACCATCCAATAGAAGTTGGTTGCCAATAACATTGATAGAAGCAGGGAATCTAATAATCCTAATGGCACTTGTGTTAAGTGTTTCAATGTCTGACTCCTTAGGAGTGTAATTAATAATGACCTTCATATTACCCTTTATGGGATATGTAGTATGATTTGCAATGCCATGACCACTTTTGATTGGGGAGCTACATCTTCCTTCATTAATGCCTGCAAATAAGATTTACTATCCCCTGATTTTACAACACCCAACTTCTTCCTTTCAATAACCTTCTTATTAGAAGGGATATGATGATGCTAAGCATCATTTAGGTTTGTCTTGCTTGAGTGAGAGGGAACTCTATAGTATGGTTGTAGAATCTCCCTTTGAGTGTATGCTACTAGCTTTTCCCCCAAAGGTCAAACTTCATTTTAAATCTGGCAACTTGTCATATTGATTTTATGATCTAACATCCATGCCTCTTTCAATCTTGAAATAACTCTTTTAGCACTTGACATATTAATAAATCTAACAAAATCAATTCGTTGTCCTATTTTGCTTCTTTTCCTAGGGATGAAAATGTGAGAACCCCATTTTTCTCATATTCGATATAAGTTACAAAGTGTAGGGACTTAAAAGAAAATATTGACTGTTAAAATATTTAAATGAAGGGTCTATTTTATAAGGTTCAGGGAAGTACTTGATATGGGCTCCACAAGGACTTTCTCTATCTAAATCGAAGTGAAACCCTAGAATGATGATATTTACGGTGAAATATGAATATGGAGAGAATTTACATCTCAAAATCACCCCGTTTGAGCATATTTTGAAAAGTGTAAAACAATTTCAAAAATCACGATTAAAGATATAAGTCGGAAGAATTTTCATAAATTACGGTCAAACCGAGATGATTTTTGATCAATTATCAGTGGTAAATAATTTTTCATGTAACAAGGTTTTAGATCATGTGGACTGAGAAAAGAAAACAAGTGTAAAAACAAAAATTTACATGATTTTATGGTTAGGGGTATTTTAGTAATCTCACCTAAATAAGGTACCGAACCTCAACAAAAGCTCTAATGATCATTAGAACAAGTTAAATAGAGGTGTTTTATAATTAAATAAAATATGTTTGAGATTAAATAGACTATTTTCAACAAAGTCAAACTTCACTAAATTTAGCACTCTAAGACACTACCCCCTATAATGATGGGATGGGTTTACAATGTGTATTCTAAAAACCACTATAAGGTAAGATGAATGCAATTTGGTACAAAAAATAAATAACAAATGAGACAATAGATTGAAATAGTGAAGACTTTGTCTATTTTCTTCTTTTTGGGTATAATCACAAGTATGCTAATCTGTTTTACGATCTGAGATTAATCATGTTCGAGCCCGTTGGTAGAATTAGAAATTTGAACATTTGGTGTAACTAGATTTAGGAAATTGATATGTTCCTTTTGCATATCGATACTTCATGAAGAAATCCTATACATTGAACAAAAGTGTATTGATATAGAACCTAGTCATTTTGATATCAGCATAGCGCATGAAGCTTCTATTTCATGGTAATGATGGAGTATCGATATATCCATCAAACCTGCCAATATTTAAATAAGGGGTATCAATACATATTTAAAGTTTATCGATACTATAATCGATTAGTACTTAAAATTGGCATTCTATGCAGGAAATCATTTAAACGAAATCATCAAATATGCATAGATAAAATATTATTTCAAGCTAGAGTACATTAGATAATTCAATCAATATGTGGCATGGTTGTAAATGATCTATGCTTTGACGCAAATCATGCTTATAATTAAAATTGCATTCTTCTTTAGTTTGAAAAAAAAGCTAGATTATCTCAAGAGTATTCATGTAATTTTATCTAACTTTCCTAAAGTAGTTTCGTCGTTGGATTCATTTGAGTGTCTTATAAAACTTCCTAACTTTTATCTAACTTTCTACTTGATGTTCTTTATTTCTAAATTTTATTTTCTAATTAATTCTTTATTTATTTATTTATTTGATTTATATTTTACAGTTTATATTTTAATTTAATATTAAAATAGATATCAATTAATTTTTTATCGAAATTATCCTAGAGACCTTCCATTATTATAGTAAAGTCTAAAGAAATTTTCACCTAAGAAATTCTAGAGTGATACGTATTTGCAAGTGCTCCAAAATTTCCATCATTAGAATAATTTTCTATCTTCTCTTTTAATTAATCTATAATTATTTTTCTCCATTTTTTGTTTTATTTTTATTCATTATTATTTTATATGAAATAGATTTTGTTACTTTACAAAATTTTCCTTTAAATCTTTCATTATGCTAGTAAATTTTAAAGAGAAATTTTAACCTAAAAATTTTTTAGATGCATATTTGCAATCACCCTAAAAATTCTATAATGGAAAAGCCTTTATTCATCATTATTTATTGCTTAAAATATTAAACCCTAATTCTGGAATAGTATAATTGAAATATTTCAAAGAAAACATATGAAGTAAACAAATTAAATTAATTAACAAAATAAATAATCAGGCCAAATAAATTAAAATTATTGTGGATTTTCTTCTTTTTTTTTTCAAATTTTAAAATTTTTTGTAAGTATAAAATAAATTAAAATTAAAAAAATTTAATGCCCAACTTTTAGTCCAAAATTGTAAATTCATATCAAAATCAAATTAAAATTCAAATCAAAGGTAATTTCAAATAGAAAATCTATTTAAATAATCTAAACGAATTTCAATATGTCACAAGATTTATTATTAAAAACATTGAGCTTACATGAAATTGATATAGATTTTGATTAAAAATAACTCAATTAGTGAAATAATATTAAAGATTTCAGACAAAATGAGGTATTTAATTTGAAAAAAAAATCTGACAATCTAATTATATATATTTTCAAGATAAATTCTTCTTTTACTTTCAAATGATCATAGTTCTATGAAATTTCAATTTCTAAACTTTACAAAAATTATACTAAAAATTAAAAGAAGAATTTTCACTCATTTTGATTTTCACTTTGGTTTTTTTTTTCTTTTTTTTTTTTCACTCTAACAAACGTAGCTAAACATATCTAAATCTTCCTTTTATTTTTCGCCAGCTTGAATTTTTTTTTTTTCTTTTGGTAGTGTACACTACCTATTTGCCCTTACTTATTCCTTTCTTATTCTTGTTCCTTTAACTTAATAAGGCCAAAAGAAAATAAAATCAATGCTTAATTTTATTATTTTTACTTTTTTTTAAGAAAAATTAAATTCAAAATTTGATTCTTCATTCTTTCATTGTAACTCTTATAAAAAAAAAACGCTAAGAGAGAGGTTTTTGCGTTTGGGTAAAGCACTACAGCATGCATCAAATTAAGAGAAGAATGATCTTCGTCAATCAACCTCTTTGCCCGTGACCTAATTTCTTTCTCAGCGTTGTCATCAATCCATTTCTTCCTTGTCCTTGCCTATATTTCACATATCAAAAAGTTTTTAAGTGCGAAATGCATGAACTTTATATACTTACACTGAAAGGACACAACTCTTTTTAGTTTCAAAATATCAAAAAAAAATTTTTAATAAGGTTTAATATTTAAATTTTTGAGGTTTTTGGTTTAAGATTTAGAATTTAAATGTTATAGTTTATAGTTTATGGTTTTTCAGGTTTAGAATATAGGGTTTAGTGTTTACAATTTTTTGATTTAAAGATAGTGGAAAAGGAAAAAATTTGTATTTTGGAACAAAAAGAGAGTTAATGTCTTTTTTATACAAATACAGGGAGTTTATATATTTCACCCAAGTTTTTAAATGCAGCTTCTATTTTATTTTTTTTGAAATTTTTAAATAAATTTTTTCCCTCTAATAATGCCTTAACATATCAATAACATAATGTTTATTGACAGGTATCATTTTTTTCATTAGGTATTCATCTACGTTAACATATTCACTAATGGAATTAGATACAAACATTAAAGTGTGGCAAAATCTAAGTTCAGGTATCATTATGACAATTTTTATTTTTTAAGTATCAATGTTATAAAAAATTATATAATTTGAAGGTTAAATTAGACATTTACAAATTGATTGGTTGAGAAATGCTAAGAACATTTACTTTTAACACCTTTATTCTCAAAAATTTACATCACATTAAATGTAAAGGTTAAAACTAGTAACATGTTGCTTTTATTAGTATTACATATACTTTTATTTGTAGAAAAAAATAAGTAACTTGTTATATCAAATTATTAGTACCAATAACATGATGTAACTTTATAAAAATAAAAATATTAATAATAATTATCAAAAGTGACTCTCCGTTAATTTGGCACACTAAACTCTATGCAAAAAAATTTCAAGTTTTACGTGTTCTTGTTTTATAGACGGCCTCCGCTTTCTCTGATAAAATTTTATTGGCCAGTGTTTTTTTTTTCTTTCTCCTATTTTTTTATTTATTATCTCAAGTACAATGAAATTTGCAAGTACTCGGATATCCGCTTTCTCTGATAAAATTTTATTGGCCAGTGTTTTTTTTTTCTTTCTCCTATTTTTTTATTTATTACCTAAAGTACAATGAAATTTGCAAGTACTCGGATATCCGATATATATATATATATATATATATATATATAAAAAGAGAAATCTACTTATAACAATATAAAATTAATTAGTTTTATATTTTTTTTAATTATTAAATTGATATAAATTAATAGTTGAGATTAAATCATTTTTTTTATAAAATTAATTAATCTCAATCATAAATTTACATCAATCTAATGATTAAAAAAATATAAAATTAATTAATTTTATATTAATATAAATGAATCTTTCCTATATATATATATATATTTGAATTCTAAGGGAAAAAACTTTGAGTGAACGGGCGATTCTCGACAGAATTTGAGGTGAACGGGCGATTCTCGACAGGGAGCGCACTATCAAATATCAATCGTGCGATTTGCGGACAAACTGTCGCGCGGCAAAGTTGGGGTCGGAGACAAAATTGTACTATCCAAAAAAATTATATTATATTCACCAAAAATTTGTACTATCCAATATTTTTTAATTAAAAAACATTTTTATATCATACAGTATTAAATATAGGGTTAATTTTTTTATGCATTGTATAATTAATGTTGACAAAAAATTAAACCCGATAAAAATTTAAATATAGAATTGTGCATTATATATTGTCTTCATTCAAATTCAAAAATCGTAGTTCAGTTAGGAACGTAAATTGAATTTGTAAGAAAAACTTTTGGATTTGATTCCTACTAAATACATCTTTAAAGAAGTATGAAGAGCCTTAACGTTGATTAAACTTTAAATAAGATTAATTTCAAACTTTTAAAATAAATAAAAATATTTGTGATTTACACACCAAAAAAAATATCGTCTTCATTCAAATTTCAACAAAAATTTTTTTCACTGAATCAACTTTTTGAGTTACCAATGTTTTGTTAAACCCAACATGTTCGGATTATCTGAAAGTTGTTATATATATATATATATATATATATATATATATATATATATATATATATATGCGCCCTATCAAAAGATTTTTTAAATTTACTATCGACAGCTTTTTTGTTACTCCAAAGACCATTTTTCTATATATAGTAAATATGGTCTTGTGAGGGTTCCTTCACTGACAAAAAAAAAAATTGTAAACTTCCTCCCATTCGCACAGGTGTGCTGTTCCACGCGGTTGAAGATTCAACACTTTGTAAAGATAGAAGAATGACATTCCTTTCACTCTCTTATTGGCATCCTGCCAGTGCCCACCTCAGCAAGAAGGGATGCTTCGGATCGCGAATAAAGCTAAAGGTGTGTTATAGTTTCTTGTAAATGAAAATCATCAAATATATTCTTTTTGCTAAGCAACATATCAGATATATATATATATATATATATATATATATATATATATATTTATATTTATATTTATATATTTCACTTTCTTAATTTGTATTGATTTTTGCTATGGCTGAGCCTCACTGGTTTTAAGCTTTATTTTCATCTTCTACATGTAAGTTGGAGCCAACAACGTCAATCAAATTATTTAATAGTTTACAATATCTTGTAACCAAGAAAAAAAAAATTTACGCACATGTATATATATAATTATAATTATATTTATATCCTCTCCTACAATAGTTCATTGGAAACAGAGAATCAACATTTCACATATTGCATTGCTCTTGGAAATTTTTCACAACATTTTTATGGTTTATTTTCCCGATCTATCTATACCTGCACTTAAGTAATGTACATACATAAGTATGTATATGTATATGTAAAAACAAACTAGTCAACACCAAAAAAAAAAAAAAAAACTGGTCATGCTATAATTACTTCACTTTTGTTCTATTTATGTTTTCACATGGTATATAATCATCAGATAATTAAAAATAAAAAAGCCCAGCAAATCATGAATAATTAAATTATTACAGCATCAATTAAAATAAAAAACGTTGAGATAAAAGTATTGACACGAATAATATTTCTCTATAAGTAATTAGGAGAACGTACATGTATTTATCAATGAATGTATACATACATGTATGGATTTATATATATATATATATATATATATATATATATTTATTTATGTTCTTTCATTCAATTCGGTAGGGAAACTGTCTTTTTTTTTTTTTTGGTGTAACCACAGGTATCCTCATCCGTTTTACGGTCTGAGACTAATCCTGTTCGGGCCGGGAGTGGTAAACGGTAAAGCCCTCCCAACAGTGAGGACTCCAGGACTCGAACCCTGTCCAAGTACCTGGGGAAGAAGTCCACTTTCGTTTTATCTCGATGAAGGTACGCAGTCGTTTATGGAAGACAACCGGTACTTAATTTATGTCCCACATATTAATTTTGTCTCAAATATTGTGCCTTCTTTTAGGAAAGCAAATATTTTGAAGCTTCTTCTTTTTTTGATAAGTAATTATGCGGTTTTCATAATGGTTGTTAATTGTCATTTTTCTGTTACCATGTTTGTTTAAACTTGATCATCTCACCGACATATGTAAATTTATGAAATTGTCTCCTTTTTGTTTGAAGAAAAAAATAAAAATATAAACTTTAGGATCTTTATTAAAAATCTCACTTATACCGAGTTCAAGTCAACCGTAGAGTTATTTATTTCCAAGTTTTTCTTTTTGCATATTAGATTGTGGTTTACCTTAACGTATATAAGAATGGATACATTCTTTTACCATTGTTCTACTTTGTTGGAAGAATTTTATCTTTTATCATTTTTGGTCCAAACAAAATTAATTTTAGACTGTAAAACAGATGAGAATACTTATAATTACAAAAAAAAAATTGTTTTGCTCTTCTTAAAATTCAATTTGGAGATTTCAAGTTCAAAACATATCTCAAATCTTAAGTTTAAGATTAAGAATACAGTCATACAATAAACCAACATTGTACCTAACGTTACAGAACTTTTTCTGATCTTTACCTTAAAAATAAACAGATCAAAGAGGTTCAGCTGTCTATCTCTTCAAATCTCACTTGTATTTATATGTAGTTTTCTATCATTTTTGTGATTTTCTTTTTACATCATGAGGGTTCAAATCTCATCAATTCTTTTTTTCTTCTTTCATTTCATTCCAATGATAGTCATGTCTTTCAACTACCGTTTCTCGTCGACACCGCCTGAAATTACGTTTAAGAAAAAAAATTGAAAGGAAAGAGATGAGCATGAGAGTTGGGAAGTTGAAAGAGGAGATGGAAGAGATAGGTGAAGAGCAAAAACTCATAAAAGAAGGACAAAGACAAGTTCAAGAAAAATTCGAAGCCGTTGAAGCAGAATGCGAACAACTTAGGAAGGAAACAAATCTCATAATTCAACAAAGCGCACACACGCAACTTCGTCTTGTTCTAATGTTTAATATTCTTAAGGCAAGAGAAGAAAGAGATTTTACAAAGGCTGCCCAGCTCACTCAGTTGCTTCGGTCAGTTCAATTTAATTTTCTTATTTGGCTATAAATAACAGTTAGCAAAGAAAACGAAATGAAGATTAAGTAACGAAAATTGCTAATTTCCTTTTATTTTCCCTTTATGCAGTGAGATAATAGCAAGGACAACGACAAGCATGGAGTGATAAAGTTCTCTGTTAATTGAAATCAAAGGAAAATTTCTATTAATT
Organism: Heritiera littoralis; assembly: GCA_031772115.1. Lineage (NCBI taxonomy): Eukaryota > Viridiplantae > Streptophyta > Magnoliopsida > Malvales > Malvaceae > Heritiera > Heritiera littoralis. The sequence continues at coordinate 48,549 of JAPDPK010000250.1, read as the reverse complement.
TACTCTTTTACCAGATTGAGAACCTTAAAATGCAAATTGATAGATGGCAGATTACTCATATTCCTCGGGCTATAAATGAAGTAGCGGACCGTTTGGCTAAACAGGGGGTGAATAGTATTTCAAATCTGTTAGTATTGTTCGACTAACTTGGTGGTTTGTTTTTTGAACAGGATGTGTGTGTTAGGCTATGTTGGATTGGTTTTCGACTCCACCTTTGTTTTGTTGTTGTGGCATTGTGTTTTGTCCTGTTGTGTTTTTGTGGTGCATGATTTTAGTTTTGGCTGATGTTCGTTTCTAGTCATTATGTGCGCCACCAGTTTGAATTTTGGTCTTTGAGAGTGGTTCTCTGTGGCTAGGAGTTAGTGAGCGGTGGGGTTTGTTTTGGTTGTTTTTCGGCTGTTCGATTGGGATTTTTTGTAAATGGGTATTTTGGTTGGCCATGTGCTCTGTAACTTGCTCTGTTTTGCTTTGATTATCTAATAACATCCTTAGCTTTTCTAAAAAAAAAAAAAGCTTGTTCTAGTTAAACTATTTTCTTCCTTTTAAAGAATCGTATTTTATTTCGTGTGGTAAACTTAATTCATGATTTCATCCCAAATTAACTTATGAGTAAATCATCACTTCCTTCAATATTTTGTATGTTCAATAAAAGCATTAGCAAACTTAACTAGCTAGACTGCCTCAGGATGTAAACGAGTACCATTTAATAAGGTATCTGGCATTATCCGCCCCAATTAAGTAGGGTTCAGGTATCCTATAATTGGGTTTTAATTGGATTAGGGTAGTGATTTCACTACTCATGAAGGGTTTGGGTAGGATTCAGATAGTGCCCATAAAATATCCTAAACCCCAAGCCGATTAACTTTTTAATAAATATATTTTTTTATTAAATTATATTTATTTGTAGTTTCATAAACATATTTCTATGTGTTTCAAGTTGTTAAATTACTAAAGTTTATTGAATTATTATGGAACTTGTATATTATTGTTTAATTTTATAGTTTTAATAAATAGAAAATTAGATATTAGAATAATTAATTTTATTGTATGGGTTCGAGTTCGGGTTAATTAACGAGTTTGTCAAAATTTTGATTGATAATCACGTAAGTAAACGGGTTTGAGTAATAAACGGATAATATAAAATTTATTAAGGTAGGATTCGAATAATGCATTTAAAAAATAATATGGTAATTATAGGGTTTGCGTTCTTTAATCCATAATCGGGTTTGGGGTCGGGTTCCTCAAAATTAGTGGTTACCCGCTCCATTTACATTCCTACTCAATACATTATCTATCATTGTCCTTAAACAATACTCCTACTTAGAGGTGGCAAATGAGTGGGTTGAATTGGGTTTGAGTTAAACTACTTTAGATTGAATCATTTTGGATTAACGAAAAACTAAATCATTTCGAATTCGAATCACTTCGGGTTTAGGTCAAATCAGGTTTGCATCAAGGAAAAATCGATCAATTTCGCATGTGGATGAGGTCGGGTTCAAGTCAGTTTGAATTCAAGTTAATTTGAATTTGGATCAATTTTCGAGTTGTTGACTTTTTTTAGTTAAATTAGATAGGTCAATTTTGGGTTTGGGTCGGGTAGCTGGATTTTTCAAATTAGGCTTTTGTCACCTTTAGTGTGATGTGTTTGGTATTAAAATAAGTTTAAATCATATTTCTAGGAATCACATAACTCATGAAAGTAATTTTTTTTCTTGCATGACCTGTAATAAAATTGAGATTATTTAAAATATTTAGCAACTAGTATGATAGCTTTGTTTATAATATCTTTACTAATATTCATAAATTAATTATGTGTTTTACATTTTGTTTCTATTATCTATAATAATTGTTAGTTCTAGTCATCCAAAGTGGTTTAATGTAATGACTCTTTATACTGAAAATATGAACCAAATTTTTTCCTTTTTCACTTACTTGGTTGGGCTGTACGTAATGTCACTAATCAATTCTTAAGCTAACTTTATATTAGCTAGGTCAATATCCTTTAATTACCTTAGGTCTCAATCAAATTCTCTCACTAAGCATGCATTTACAATTTCGAATCATTCTACTTAACCAAATATATCTCTATCCAAGTTGCATGCATTGTTATAAACTATAAATTTATCTTATACTTCCTTTAATTACATCCCATACTATAAAAGTACTGAAAATACAAGTCTAAATATAAAAGGGAATACTGTACATTATTTACCTTCAAGGAGGAACAAAAGCCTCGAACGACGTGATAGATACCTTCACATAAGCTCCTACTGCAATTAATCTGGATGATAGAGAAGGGGGGTGAGCTTATAAAGCCTTATAAGAAATATATATAAGAGACAGATACTAAATTTCTATATGCAAGCTTCTAAAACATTTATTAAGGCTCAAAATCGAAATTTATACATTTCGGAAACCAAACCATGCTTATGCGATGCATTAGAAAATAATTCATTCAAAACTATAGATAAGCATTATAATTCGAAACAAAATTCTCAACATAAACATTCAGAATTCATAAGCGGCATAAGTACGAAAAAGCATATATATAATAAGCTGGAGACATAACGACTAAGCAATAATCATGCAGTTCAAATATTCCTGTAAGGGAAAGTGAAGTCAATTGACATATGGCCATAGCCTAGAGGAGGTCCACAGTGAGCACTGATCAGGTGTCAACTGGGCCCGCTGTGGATTGGATCAAGGTCACATAGCCTAGAAATTCTACTGTAGACTGGATTAGGGTCATACAGTAGCCCAAAACAATACCTACTACAGACTGGATCAGGGTCATACAGTAGTCCAAAACAATACTGCAATGATTGTTAGTCATGTCTCAAAACATTTTCATATATATATTTATATATATATTTTCTAAAATACAAAACTTTGGTAATTTCTATGAAAATGGGTGTTTCGGATAAAATTTCCATATGTTGTCAAAATCACGCTATTTCGTATTCTTTTTCAAAATAAAACTTGCTAGAGAATTGTTATTTTCAAATCGTTTTCTTAACTCTAGCTCATTTAGCAAACCAATATTTTTACAAAAATCCAGCAGCATAACGACTTAATTTTATTAAAAAGAAAGGACTAGATACAAGAGCATATGGCAAAGGGAAGGCAACAAGAGTTGGAATCAAAGGGTATAAATAGGAAAGCACAAAAAAGGAGAATAGCTGTGGACTTTGTTTTCTGTTTTTGGCTCAAAAGTTTTGGGTTTTGGATATGCCAATGAGGATTTTTATCAAAAACTTAGCGAGCATAGTTTGACATTTTAGTTTTGGAAAAGAAAAGAGAATGAGGAAGGTAGTTAACAATACTTATATTGTAACCAGATCGGTATGGCTGAACCATAGCCTAGCCAAAAACTTCTTTGTTTTCTGCAAAAGCATGGCCTAGCCAAAAACTTGTTGATACATATAATTGAATCGGTTATAGTAAAAAAAGGATCAAATATCGTGTAAATTTGCTAAGAGTTTTATGGTTGTTGTGTGCAAGAGGGATTAGAAGCTCCCATTAGAATGCTCAAAATCTTGATAAGGAAGTTATAATGGTCACCAATAAAGGAATAAGCAATGACAGCAGTGAAAGTGAAGCATAACAACATAATGTGCAAATGCTTCTACCAACATAAGATCATATCTCCAAGGCACAGCCATAGTATGAGCCCCCGATGTCCACTTAAATCCCAAATCACAACTCCTATTCCTCTTCTTTGTGAGCTTGTATCAATTGTTGCATCATAGTTAACTTTGAGCACACTAAGACTAGGATATTTCCATCTCTGCATTCTCCTATGCATAAACGCTTCTGTCAACCTCATAGTTACCTCCCTGAACTTATCAACATATTGTCAAATAAAATTCCTTGAGCTTTGTACACTGTTTCACCTGTGTGAAAAGCTCTATATTCCTCTCATTCCAAATGGTCGAAGGAAGAATTTCTACAAGTTGCAATTTTTGGTTGTCCCAATTGTGTAATGCAGAAAAGAATCATTCCTCTGAGTTTCTATCATGTAATAGCAATTCTAGGTAAAAACTATTCCAGACATATGTTGCACTTGACACTCTCAATGTGTCATGACCCGAAGGTCAAGATGTGCACTTAATTTATGGAGGATACGCAGAAATGTAGGCTAATTTTTCACTTTTCTATGTTGGTTTGTCAACGTGCAGTGTAGTGCTAAGTGATTAAGTACTTTAGCTACATACCCTATTTTAAGCTATTAGCTCAATGCCTGATTCTAAGTACATGTATAGAGTTCAAGGCCTCTATGATGTCCTACTTATTCCACAATTATTATGCTCAACCTAGATATCCACAATTTCCATTCTTACATTCACAATCATGACTAAGTCATTCTTATCTCAAGCATATAACAATAGAGTCATATCTAATGGAATTAGTTTATTTACATATCAAATGACATCCTACAAACACAATAATGGTTCCTTAACTTTATATACATCTCATACTAGAGTACTGTTCAAAAACTACTACAAAATAAAATCGTATATAATAAGAAAATATTTGTATACCAAAAATATCCAAAAAGAGGTGGCTTGAAGAGTTGGAACACTATTTTAGGCTACGATGCTCAAAATAGAGTCCAAATAGTCCCCCAATTCAAGCTCAATCTGTAGAAAGGAATTCAAATGAATTTAGGAAGCGAGAGTTCAGTAAGATACTTATATAAGTATAAAAGTAGGATTATTCTGTTCTAAATGCAAATGCATGAATCCTGCATGTGTAGGTTCTAACACCATATCGTAAGCTTAATCTATTATTAACTATTCAGATCATGTCTTAGAGGACTATGAGTGGGTTAGGGTTTTTAGGGGTATCGATGGGAGTGTGCTTTGTTTCACCTCATTATCCCCCTTCCCAACACTTGTAAACTAAAATCTGACATTTCCAATTTTATTTCATAAGTCCACTATCCTAATCCATGTAACATACAAAATGTGCTTTCAAATCGTTTGTATAAAAACAGTTCATGCTTTAAATGATTAAAGCTTATGATAGTTCTAAAATCTTAAACATGTGCAAGTCCTAAAACATATTCAAATCCAAAATCTTTATATCATAACACGACATGCTTTAAGTGTAAGTATACATAACTCATGTTATGATCTCAAAGTGTATGCATGTGAGTGCCTCCATGATTCGAATGTCCAAACCAATACGTATATGCTTTCGAAGTTAAAAGTTTCCATTTCAAAACATATATGCTCTTTCAAAGTTTAAAGATTCAATAGTTCAAAATTCTAAGTTCTGAAACGATGCTATGAACGATGTCCAGAGTTTCAAATCAAACATTATGATATTTTAAAATTATGTTCTGACAGTTTAAATAATAAGGCTTTAGCACAGTTCAAAGCACAAGTCAAATATTCTAAAATGAGATGTGGCCCAAACAGTTCTAACTTATCAATAAAGACTTTTTCAAAAATTTCAATGTAGCTATCAATAAGATTAACGTCTCAAATGGGTGCTATCTATTAACCCTAGTTCCATTAATCAAGTGCGAACCGAGACCTGTCCATGACATTCGTTGGACAAGCCTAAATGCCTAGTGATCACAAATCAACTTAAGTGAGTTCTAAAATGTTTCTCTATTGATATTGTCAAGGTTTGCCATAATCCCTAAAATCAAAGTTTCACATGTTCTAAAAATCGTATGGTTCAAAGATTCCAAAAGTCATACAAGTCAGATGATGCTTTCCTTTAAAATTTATGCACCTGCATTATGCCATATGCTCTCTTATTTTCCAAAACCAATCAAATGGTTCAAATATTCTAATATATGCATTTAAACCGATGCACAGTTTCAAATAGTCATGTTCACATCCATCACACTTTTACATCAGTATATCATCCATCAAAGTCCACAAGATAACACAATCCAATTTTTCTCGATCTCATTACCACACACATAATACCGAAATAAACAATCCGACATGGTCTTAGTAGACATTATTTTTGTCCAGGTCTTTTTCAAATATTTTTAATTAATTAGTTTTTATATTTTTTTATTATTTTCTTTTTTTATTGATTATTATTTATTTTTTATTTTAATTTAGATTTTGATATAAATTTTTATTTTGATTTCTATTCTTTATTTTTATTTTCAATGAATTAATTAAAAAAAAGAAGAAGAAGAAGAAGGGAACGAAATCATAATTAATTTTGATAAAAAAGTATAACTAAATGAAACTATTAAAAGATTGAAAATTAATTTGAATTTAGTGAAAAGAAAAATCAAAATTAATATCGGGTTTAAGATCCAATTCTTGAGATATAAATTTCCTAAAAAGATTTATTCTTGATCTCCCATCATTACCAAAAAAAAAAAAGATTTTAGTTTCAGTATTAAGAAGAGATTACAGGGGCAAACAATGACCTAGCTGTTAGACCATTGAGGATTTTCGTTGTTTTGCTTTGGCTGCGCACTGTGATATTGCTTTGTATTGCACCTTTTATGCTCACCAAGCTTCTTGCTGCATACTCCCCTTGCACATTCATCGAGTTAATTGCATCCTTCACTGCTTCTTCACCACCGTCCTAAGTTCCTTGTGCATTAACAGCATTAACCGGAGCTGCTGCCTTCATCCAAGCTGAACGATCTCTACGATCAAGCAAAACAGTAAAGAGAAAGGAAGAATTGGGTTAGCTAGAAATAAAGTGATATCATATAGGTACGAGAAAAAAAATCATTATTCAACTTTGGCGATTCACTTGCTTTATTTTTTTTTTTTAATTCATGTGCCCTCATTATTGTTTACTGTTTCCTAGTATACAATTATAATATTTTGTTAAAGTTGATATAGAATTTGATTATGGATTAAATTTATTGATTCTCTTTGAATTAGTTAATTCAATTTGTTTCAATGATTAGTTGTTGTAAATTTAAAATTAGAAAAATAAATAAAAATAAACAATTATAAAACCAAATAAAAATTAGTATAATATCATAGGGATATTTTAAAAAATTAATTAAATAAATAAAATTTATATAAGAAGATAAATATGAATTAATTCGACGATGAAATTCTAAAGGAATTGCACTCGAGTAGTACTTTTAGATATCTTTAAGATAGAAGATTCCTTTTAGGACTTACCAGCTTAATGGAAATTTAAGAGGATATTTCCAATATTAATAGTTTAAATTCATTATAAGAATAAAAATTAAATTAAGAATTGATTAGTTAAAATTAAGTTTATTATAGGAATAAATAATAATATTCAAAATCAAGAATTAATATAATTAGAAATAAAATAATATGAAATAATATAAAATATTCAAATAAATATGAATTACTACAATGATGAAATGTAAAAAGAATTGTGCTTGAGTGATTTCCTTAAAAAATCTTAAGGTGAGAAAATTTCCTTAAGATCTTACTAGCTTAATAGAAGGTTTTTAAGAAAATTTTTGATATTAAATAATTCGTGTTTATATGAAAGAAAAAAATAACAAAAGAAATTAATTTAAAAGTTAAAATAATAACAATAAATAAAAATAATAAATTTAAGATGATAAAATTAGGTAGTGAGTCAAGGTAGAATTTTACATAATGTACTTAAATGATCTGATGATGGAGCCTCTTCAAGAAAAGCAATTGGTCCTAATTGAATACTCATGAGGTGAGAAAAGCTTTTGAGTTGTCCAACTAGTTTGATGGAGGAGACTTAAAATGTAACATCCGAAATTAGAAAATTCCGAATCAAATTTTTCCTTTCTACTTCTATCTTCTCATTCAATTAATTCGCTATCATTTGGTTTGCGTTCGGTGTCAGTGTAAGTTCACTGTACACTTTCCATTTTGGTTAAACCTATATACTATTAAATTATTTAATCTATAATTAGGTAGTAATAAACTCAAAATAAATTCTATAATAATATATGTAGACACCTAATTTTGTCCGAACAATTTCTCTAAATTAAAAAAAATCAAAAAAATAAAAAATGATAAAAAGAAACAAATCAATTTTGGTCAAATCTTAACTTGGAATCTCATGCATCCCATGCAAACTCTAAAATTAAAAATTTCAAATTTGAAAATCTCATGTGAAGCACATGCAAAATTCAGACCTTCAAGAGTTGACTAAAGTTGATATTGTTGCCAATAATAAAAGAAATAATCACAATGAAATAAAATATGAAGATTGATTACCAAGAATAAAAAAAATGAAATGGAAATAAATTAAGAAAAAAAGGGAAAGTCAAAGAAAATAAATGGAAGAATCCCATGATCATGGGATCAATAAAGGGCCTTTAATTTATTTTCCTTTTAAAAAAAATATAAGGACAAAAGGATATAAAAGAGGGAGCCACGGTTGATAAAAGGGGGGGAGGGAGGCTGACTGCTTAGGGTTTTAAAAAAGAAGCCCTACCTCTCTACTGCTAGTGGGAAAAAAAAGATACACGGGAGAGAAAAAAAAACCTAAAGGGGGTACAGCCACCGTTCATCATCTTCTTCAATTCTGCTGCCCACACCATCATCATTTTCCTTTCTTGTCATTCTACACCCGTCCACAACGCCACCTCCCACGCTGGTCCTGCTTTCCTATTGCCGCAGCCTGTTGCTTGATCGACCTTATGCTCAGGTCCCTTGCACCAGTCAGCCCGCTCTGCTTCGTTGCTTGATACTGGTTGCTCCTGCCGGCATCACTTTGTTTCTTTGCTGCGTCGGGCACCCACCGTTCCAGCTCTGCACCCAGCCACTCCACTGATCGCTCCTACACCATTCACGGTTCCAGCCTTGCATGCTTCTACGTTGTCCTGGTCCGAACCCACTGCTGGCCACAAGTTTCTACTGCTGCGTTGCTACTGCCATACGTGCCACCTTGTTGCCGTTTGTGCTTCATTTGTTGTCAATCTAAATCATCTTGCTACACTCCCAACTGATTGCGTTTCTGTTCAGCCTTGTCACCATCACCTCTGCAGTATAGTTTTTGTCGGCCTCTACACCAAGAACCATAGTCGTTGCTTCACACAGCCATCGTTGAAGAGTACTGGTTTGTGCTTTGTTCAAGTGGAGCAAAGGAAAAGAAAACAGGAGAAAGAAACGTGAAAGAATAAAGAAAAGAAAGACAATGGGGATACATACAGGGGTACACGGGCAAGAATAGAAAAAAAACCGCTTCTCCTAGTCGGCCTCTATTGTTCTACGCTCCCTGCATCATCGTGCTTCGTCGTTTACTGCTCCTCCATTGACCTACATTTGCTGCATGTTAATTGCACTCACAGGTTGATTACTCTTGCTCATTTATCTTCCTTACGTTTTGGCATATTTTTTTTTCTTGTTAATTTGACTTAATCATTAGTTTATTGGCACGCTAGCATATGCAAGTTTAGATTCTCTGGACATGTTTCTTTTTGCTAGTTAATTGGTTCCTTATTATTTTTTATTTTTGTTCAGAATTGGTTGCTTATTACAATTAAAACGTGGCGTGTCATTCATTTATTTACAACAAGCTAATGGATTTGTTTTAGTATTTTAGTTGTTTACGTCTGCCTTGGATTGATTTGGTTACTCATCTTGGTTATTCAATTGTTGGTTTTGATTGTACTATATGTAGTATACTTCATTAATTTATTTATTTGTAGTTTTAAAAACGGGTCTTAATCATTAGAAATATAAAAAAAATAAGGTGTATTGAATAAAACTTATAATTATTAAGTCTATAAAATGAATTTATAAAATTAAAACTATCAAATCAATTCATAAAATTAAAACTTGTGTCATGAATTAAATTATAATAATAAAGCTTTAGTTTAAGTAAAAATTATACCGATGATGACATTTAGAAAAAGTCAATTGAAACATCTTAAAAATGTCTATGTGAGAAAATTTTTTTTTAAGTTTAGCCAAATCGATGGAATACTTTTGAAAGAATAAATTATAATCCATGTTTATTCTTAGTAAATTAAATATAAATAAAATATAAATATATATAGATAAATAAATATAAATACGAGAATATAAATTAGATGAGAAATTAAATAAATAGAATGAAATAGCTTAGATTGAAAGTAATTAGTAATTAATAAGATTAGATAATGAAGAAATAAATATGAATTATACCAAGGATGAAATTTCAAGAAAGTCAATCGAGACTCCTTGGATATTTCTAGGTGAGATGATTCTTTTTTAAGTTGAGCCAAATTGATGAAATACTTTTGAAAGAATTTCAATAAATTGTAATTCATGTTTATTTATAATAAATGAAATATGAATAAAATTAGATAGATATAAACAAATAAATAAACAAATAAATAACTTAGAATAAAAAATTGTAAGAAATAAAATTAGTTAGATAAAAGAGTAAATGCGAATTATACCAATGATGAAATTTCGAGAAAATTAATTGAGACTCCTTGAAATTTCTAGGTGAGGGGATTCTTCTTTAAGTTGAGCCAAATTGATGGAATACTTTTTGGAGAATTTTCAATAAAATATAATTCATATTTATTTTATGATTAAATAAATATAAATAAATAAAATGAATAAAATATAAATTAGATAAAGACTAAACTTAAATAAATAAAAATTAGATAAATAAATAAATAAACGAATAAATAAATAAATGTGACATTAAGACGAGAGTACAATAAAAATAAAATAAGAAATAAATATGAATTATGCCGATGATGAAATTTTCAAGAAAGTCAATTGAGACTCCTTGAAAATTTCTAGGTGAGAAGGTTCCTTTTGAGCCGAGCCAAATTGATGGGACGCTTAAGAGTGAATTTCAATAAAATATAATTCATATTTATCTTTTAAAAATAAGATGAAGAAGAATGTAAAAATAATTAAAATAAATTAAAAAAATGTAAGAAATTTATAAAATGAATATAGAGTCAAAATTAGAGGTAAGATTAGAAAAAAAAGAGAACCTCATAAAATATTAAAATTGATCCGATGATAGAATTCAAGAAAGACAATTGAGATTCCTTGAACATCTTGAGGTGAGGGAAATTTTTAAGATTAGAGCCAAATTGATGGAAAAATCTTAGAAATATTCCCAATATATAAGCATATCGAAATTAATATAAACACAAGACAAACTGTAAAGATAACCTAAAACTAGTTGGTACCATTTTAAAATGGGCGTTGTAGGGGTGCTAATCCTTCCCTACACGTAACCGTACTCCCGAACCCTAGTATCTTTGAACGTAGACCAAGCCTTATCTTTAGTTTGAATAGGAGACCAATCACACTTAAGTAGAATGGTTGGTGGCGACTACTTTAATTTTTATGTCTAGCTATTAGGTTTTCTCTAAAACTTAATACGTTATGACAATATATTTATAATTTCTATCTATTACTATTTATATAAAATTTACATCTCACAATTCATATACATCACATACCAATACATTATTGATCTCTCATTATAAAAATATCTGCTATGCATTTTCTAGTCTGAACATAAATATAAAATTCTAATATTCCCTGGTTACTTAGTACTTCATACTCCTAGAAGTTTTCTTCAACTAACCTGACGCAGCGGTTGTCATACACTCTATAAGCTATCTGGAATGTTTAGTAAAAAAAGGTGAGCTTTGGGGAAAGCTCAGTAAGAAACATATATAAAAGTTAAATTATATGCAATTAAACATAATAAGCTTATTTAATGAAACAATATCATCTTTTTAAATAAACACTGTGAAACTTTTTCAAAATCATGTGAATTTCTTATTTAATGCAGTATAGCAATTCTTTTAAAATCATTAAAATGCGATAAAAGCATTTCGTATTTCAATTAATGCTATAAAACATTTCTCGTAAAATCATTAAAATATGATAAATGCATTTGTATCAAGAAAACATATACTGTACGATTCATATCATTTCTATCATCACTTTTCAATCAAATCATGCATTAGTCTCGTAAATCAAATCATTCACTAAATCAATTATCAGTCAAGTATCGCGTATCAATAGAAAAATAATCTCCTAGAGATTCATGCACACACTATATCCCATAAAGGGACCTGTATAAGAAGGCCAAGGATTTAGAACTCCTTAGCCAATCCTACGAAACACTATAACGAATGGCCATCGTTGATCACTCATAGTTCGCACTGGTCAGGTGCTCACTACGTAAACCTGAGGGTTTGACTATAATGCCCACAATCATATCATGTAAAGGGGAAGGTTTGGGACATCTCACAGCCTAATCATCACTATCTCGTATGCACGATCATCAGGGAGACATTAACCTCATAAAATCACTTTATACACTCGTATATCATTTCATATAAATCAGTTCGTATAAATCATTTTCATGGAATTCGATTCATGTAAAACATTTCATGTAATTCCAAATCATGTAAAACGTTTCATGTAATTTAATTCATGTAAACCGTTTCTTGTAATTCAATTCGTGTAAATCATGTCATGCGATTTAATTCATATAAATCGTTTCTTGTAAATCAATTCATGTAAATCACTCATGTAATGCAATTCATGCAATTCATGTAATTCATTTCATATAATGAAATTCGTATAAATCATTTCAGATAATGCAATTCATGTAAATCATTGCATGCCATTTAATTTGTGTAAATCATATCATGTACTCATTTCATGTAAGTCATTTAATGTAATTCAATGCATATAAATCATTTCATTTAAATCAACTCATGTAAAACATTTCATATAATGAAATATTCAAACTTGTAGAAATTAAAGATAATTTATATTTCTTGTATTTGGAAAAATTGGGTAAGAAATGATTAAAACGAGATTTTCGAGAATTTTCAATTGCAAGTAAAACATATCCTATGCAACTCCTATACATGTTTCTTACCTCTATTTCCGTGCAATATAAATCCACTAGAGCCATTTTCGCCTCTTTATCCTTCAATTCTTAACACTGCACAATAATACTAAGTTACATTTAGAATTCTATATTAAATTCTACGAAATATTCTATGATTTGCTATTTCTTATTTTACATTCTCGACAATTAACTTACTTTATTTTCCATTAAAATATAATTCTAACTAAATCCCATTCTCTTTCTAAATTCCATGATTAACATATATTAAATTTTACTATAATATCTATTCTTTCCCTTACATTATATTTGTCTTATTTCTAATCCAATTCCCCAATTTATCCTTATTCAATTTATATAACATTCCTAATATCATTTAATATCAAAATTATCTAAATATCATCACTAAAAGTCTTAGCCAAATACATACATACATACATACATACATATATACATACATATATATATATATTTCCCAACCTTAAATCTTTTTCCAAATCTTGTTTTACAATTAATCCTAATTTATTATTGCCTAAATTTTTACAATTACTATTTATTAAAATTGCATAAACATTTTGTTATTATTTTTATTTTTTTTTCTTTTCTATTTTCCCTTCTTTTCTTTTACTGTTTTTTTTTCTTTCCTTTTCTGTTTTTATGCTCTTTTCTTTTCTGTTTTCTTCCATCGCCGGCGACTTCCACATGCTACAAAATTCCATCCCAATCGTGAGCCCCCAATTGCCATACCTTCATGATTTCCTCTTTTGTTCAATTCAATCCTTACAAACATCATTTATTCACGTAGAAATAATATCAAACATGTTTGATTCATCAAAATATCCTAACTGTCGTGTAACCCTTTCCTAACCGAATGCTTGCCTTAAGGTTTAAATCATGGTTTTCACAAATTTCCAGCCTTATTTCTTCATTTTCTTCATTGTTTACAGCCTAGCTACACCCATTCTACAACAGAATTATCATGGTCTTCCTATCTACTCACCATAGCCGAAACCCATTTTTACTTCCTCAATATTGTTCCAAATCAAAGCCATAACTATGTTCTACTAGCCTAACACAACCAACATCAGTAAGTAAATTTGATTTAGTTCAATTTCCACACTTACCTCGTTTAAAAACCAAACGGTACAGCAGCCGTGGCAGCCCTCCTCCGATTGTTCTGTCCACGCCATTTCCATTTATACTCAGCTCTTAAATTAAGAAATAAAGTTTGTTTAGCTGGCTTAATGGTTTGCTGTAGGAAGTTTAATGAATTTATTAAGGAAATGGGAAGAAAACGTAGAGAAGCTTAGGAAATTTTGGGCAGAATCGAACAGCAGAACATGGGGAAAGAGAAAGTCGGTTTTGACAGCCAAATATCAGGCTGCAAGTCGGTGATGATGGCTGGGTGAAATGGCTGATTTCAGCCTAATTTATCTCCTTTACTTTACATCCTATCCACTAAAAATTTGCCATGTATCCAATCAAAAAAAAAAAAAAGAAATTTGCCATGTAATCTTTTAATTTGATTTCCCGTTTTTTCTCTCCTTTTTTCTGTCATTTCTGTTTTTAATTTTGCACTCCAACAAGCTTCCACGAGAAGCTTGCTGCGTCAACTTCCTTTTTTTTTATTTTTTATTTTTAATTTATATTTTTATTATATATTTTGTTAATTTCAATAATTAACTTTGTTTCTTATTAAGTTTTTAAAACATAATTATCATTAGATTATATTTTTTCTCAAATTATATTTCAATTTTTACACTATAATCTTAGTATTTTTTTTTAATTTTCTTTTAATACCTGAATTAAATTCCTAATTATTAAATTTTTAATTTATCAATTGATCAAGTATTATAAATTTGAAATATTCTAATCTTTTAATAAATTTATTTATTTATTTCAATCAGTTTATTAACATCTGAAATTAAATTTACAGATACTTAACTCCAAAATTAGGAGAATTTGTTGTTATCACATAAAAGATTTTTTAATATTTAATTATATTGAAATTAAGTAAAAAGCAAAATTAAGATAACCTTAGATTATTTGGTACTATTTTAGGTGACCAATCATATTTTAGGTAGAATAGTTGATGGTGACTCCATAAATTTTGTGTCTAACTTTAAAGTTCCAGGTTCGAGTCTCACTGAATGTGAGTTCGAGTTAGTTTATTTGTTATTTATTTAGTTTGTTGTTATCATTTGTATTTACTAATTTATCAAGTTATCGGTTCATGAAATGTAATATACTGATTGTGATTGTAACTTTGATGAGAATGTACTATTCAAAACTCATAGGTTTTTTTCTAAATTTAATACATTATGACATACTTAGTTACCATGTCACACATATCAAACTAACATCTTTCAACAATGCCTTACAATTCACTAAAATTATATCACATCAATTCAACAATATTTTCATAACCATAAACCACATCTCATTTATATCATGTATTATTTTCTAACACGCCATTATTACAATAACATATTTAGATAATTCTCGATAACCCATATCACTAATTATACAATCCGTACTACTCATTCTACTTTAACACAGTACCCTAAATCATAATTTCATAATAAAAATATCTAACCACAACCACAATTCACATCACAACAGTCACACAACCATTTATGAGAATTCTAAACTCATACATACTAATTCATATTTCTCCCAAGAAAGCATAAATTCATCAATTCACATGTTTATCAATTTCTAACAATATTTCCAAGCAATCCAACAATTTCCATTAATTAAATTCTATCAAGATTCTTAAGATATTCTCACAATAAAATAATGATACTCCAATAATATTTCACACCTTCCAATGATATTCCAACATTTTCCCACAGCTTCTCAAATTATTCAATTGATATTCCAATCAATAACCCGTCATGTTCCAACAATATTCTACCAAGCTTACCATATTGTTCTAACAATATTTTAATAGTAGTTCAATAATATTCCACAACGTTATATCAATTTCCAATAATATTCATAATATCTCAAATCAATTCAAACCTAAAACAATATAATTCTAATTCTAACTTGTATAAATATGTTACCAAATTTACCAAATCTTAGTATTTTGGTGGCTTCCAAGCGTAGCCAAACTCCACAATTCACCACTTAACACTTTCTCTATAATTCCAACACAATCAAACAAGTTCAGAAAACTACCATATACATACTAGAAATTATATTGGATAGTATTGAACCAAGCTTACCATATTTCCATTTAATATACTTCACCATGTCAAATTCTTAAAATCACCATGTCCACTTTATTCTCTTAATCAGTTCATATAATTTATTAAATTATATTCCTTGACAATTCACCAATTAAATTTTCATAACTCTAATTAAATTTTTTTCTTCCAACTACTTCATTTTCCAACTATCAACTTATAAAATTATCATAATCATGTCGCTTACCAAATTACCATAATCCAATTTAACTCAAGTGAATTATTTTCCAAAATAGTTTTCCATAATTATAATTCCTCATAGCTCTCATATTTAATTTGTCACTTCATAATTCTCATAATCCGAAATAAATTTTCCATAATTCAATTACTTCATCTAACACATTTATTTATTTACCAAAGATAAAAATTTTAAGATTGTCACACAATGCATGCTTTATTGTTTCCCACGTCGAAAGCAAATTGAACTTGTATTTTCTAGTACACCAGCTTATATAGTCAGCACAGCAAAAATTCCTCGATAGACGTGCGATCAGAAAATCCTTTTTTTTTAGGCACCGGCACGCTCTAAACTTTCCTTGACATGGTGCTAGTCTCAGAACCCACCAATGTAGTAACAAAACTAATCCACTTACTCTCCTTTGAGTTTTGAGATAAAAGATTTCAAACTTTTACACTTTAAATCTAAGATTTCTTCTCTTTAAATTATTAGCTTGTAACATCTCCACTAAAAAAAAATATTAAAGGACTCCGGTTATAAATGTTGTTTGTGACTTGATTTTTATTTTATTCAGGGTTTAAAAATCCTTATTTTACTTTATGTAGATTTAGATATTCTTTTTATTTAATGTATGTTTAGGATTGAAGCTATATATATAGATATGTATCCACATTATATTGATGTACTTCATTATCGTTAAATAGAGACACGTTTGACATTTTTCTTCATGTCATGTGAACACGACATTCGATCATTTTCAGTGATTTGAAAGTGTCACGTTAAGAAATACTTTTTTTTTTTTTTTGGTTACACGTTAAGAAATACTTAGTAGTTAAGGAGACGTACGCACTACAGGAAATTAGGCTTTTTGCAGCGATTTTTTAATCATTCTAAATGGTTGTGGCACTTTGTAAAAACACCATTAAAAAACATCGGCTATACTTGGATTGTGACATAGAGCGGCGTATGCTTCTGGGTAAATTACTTAGTGGTGTTTCTCGTGAAAACGCAGCTATAAAACCATGTCACGCGCTATCACGATACGCTTTCACTTTTTGCCTAAAGTTGTGTAAAGTGCTAACGTCATCTGTTTACATTGGATACATATCCGTATTGTACTGTTTATCTTTTTCTTTCTTTCTAAAAAAATATAATTTTACTTTGTTTTTATCATTAAAAAATTGTCTGTGTTAATTATTATATCAAAATGGTTTTGTTTAGACTTAATCTTTTTTCTAATAAATTTAAGAGACAATTTTAATATTATCTAATATATTTGAAAATTTATCAGGTGATTTAGAAAAGATTTCTTTTCATATTGATTTGATATATTCAAAATTTAGAAGAGAAAAAAATAAATAGAGAAAATGGTAAAAGAGTTGCATCATGTCATTAAGATGTCAAAAGCATTTAAGTGATTTTCATGTACTAACCATTTCATTGAGAATGAAATCATACTCATAACCATTCGAGAATGCAACATTGCTAGGCACATAGAAACTATTAAAATCCCAAACCCTAGTTACATAAAAATAGGGGTAAACTACAAATACAGGCACAAGCACTATAATTTCTAAACAAGCTTAACTTGCATAGCAAGACCAGTAGTCAAAAATTGTCACAAATTGGATGAACTTAGTAGTCAAACAGCAGATTAAAAAGCTCTTGCTACACTTCATTCCTAGATTTAATTACAATTATATTAAATCTTACTAGACACCAACAATATAACTTCTAAAGAAACAGAATCTAACCCATCAAAGAGAAAGAAATAGATGAAAATTTTCAAGACCTGAGTCCAAGAAGCTGCTCTCTTTGATGATTACAGATTGACTTCTCCATTGTCACTAGAATGATCAAAACCCTACTAATAAACAAATAGATATATTTAGAATGATAATGACATATATTTTGATAAAAAACACTTAATAAATTTGATACTTGAGCTGGCTGAAAGTGTGAAGCTTTCAATAAACAAAACTATATGTTCAGCCCCTTCAGCTTCACCAAATACTCCATAGCCCCCTTAAACTATATTTTAGTAAACATACATAATCCTTAGAAATTAGGGTAATTTAGAAATCAACATATCAAATTATTACACAAATGAAAATAAAGGATGTCTTTTAAACCGGCAATTAGAAAAGGTGGCTTAGGAAGCCATATGAAAAACAACAAATACAGGATTCTTTGTTAGAATTGACCTTCCTGTATTTGCTATTTTTCATATGGCTTCCTAAGCCACCTTTTCTAATTGCCGGTTTAAAAGACATCATTTATTTTCATTTGTGTAATAATTTGATATGTTGATTTCTAAATTACCCTGATTTCTAAGGATTATGTATGTTTACTAAAATATAGTTTAAGGGGGCTATGGAGTATGTGGTGAACCTGAAGAGGCTGAACATATAGTTTTGTTTATTGAAAGCTTCACACTCTCAGCCAACTTAAGTATCAAATTTATTAAGTGTTTTTTATCAAAATATATGTCATTGTCATTCTAAATATATCTATTTGTTTATTAGTAGGGTTTTGATCATTCTAGTAACAATGGAGACAACATTTGTGAGACCACCTCAAATGTTTATTAAATTTTTTAATTAATAGATTGATAGAGATTAGAAAGAAAGAAATAATATTTAAATGTCATATGATTAAATTTTTTAAAAAGGCTTTATGAGTTATGAAGTTGTCCTTCCTGGAGGTTTTACGAGAAAGTTTACAAAGCCATAGTAATTGTATTAGCAAGCAAAAGGAAGAGGAATGAAATAAACAGTTTTGAACATAGAGTAGCTTAATTAAACACGGAGGTTTGACTATCCTTCATTTGACTATCCTAGATAGCTAGCAAGAGAAAAGGAGAATAAAAGGAAAAAGTTAAAAACCCTAGCATAACATAACAATGCAAGACGTACAAGAGAAACGAATCAAGCTTAATTAATAGCTTTTGAATCATGAAGAATACAAATAAATGCTACAAATTACGATGACTATTCCTAATCCTAATCTTTTTACTACTATGTTGATATCAATTCTTTTTTTATTCTTTTTAGACATGAGCAAGGCAGCTGGTTTAGATTTCAAAGGTATTGGTTTGAGTTTCTCTTGCAAGGTCACTAGTAACGACACTTGAATTAATTAAATATCAATATAGACAAAAGTTCAACACAGAATGCTTTTAACTACTAATATGTGTAGTCATGACATAAATGAGCCATTGAGAATAGATCCAAACCATCAAGGAAAACAAAACCTGATAAAGTGCATATCCACAGCAGCTACTTGTACGAGCAATCAAGCCAATCATTTCAAATTTCACTACCATCTTCAAAGAGACTAAACAAACATAGAACACATCTCCAGAACCTAAAATGAAAAGCAAATCACGCAGTGCCATAAATCCAACAGAAAACAAACAAATCACGCAGTGCCATAAATCCAACAGAAAACAAAATGCAACCAGAGATCATCTCAATAAGGAATAGACAAGTAGCAAAAAATTACTTCCAAAAGGCATGGAAGAAATCAAACTTCCCTAAAAACAATCATAATATCAAAAATGATTTAGTCTACAAGACATAGAGAGATGATCACGGTTCAACTCACAATTTCAATACAAATATCACATTAGTTGGAAACCAAGATATTCAAGTCCCAAAATTCTCAAAATGTTTGATTTGATAAATCAAAGTTGAGAGTTTTTAGAATTTAATTTACCTGGCAATACAGAAGACCTGTATCTTTTCCACGAAAACCTGAAACATGAAATTTCGAGGGACTTAAGAAAATCCACCAGCATTTCAGGCAAACAAATGAACTTAAGAATTAAACCCTCTAAGATTTTGCACGGAAAAAAAACTAATCATCAAACCCTAAATCACCAAAAATGGTGACAAATGCTGTTTGTTTGACGAGTGGAGTCAGGCTTTGACTCACTACCCAATTGTCTTAACCTTGACATTTCTTGCTTGAGATGAGCAATCTCGTTTCCAGTTCCTAGATCTTCCCCAAAAGCTCCTGCATCGGAGGCGTTTCCATTTTTGGTTCCTTTTCCCTCCATGGTCTCTTTCCATCTCTCCTTCTCTTCATCACCAAACCCTAAATCACCAGAAGAAGTGTAGCTTGAAGATGATGAAGAGGAACAGAGAGCTAAAAGAAAACTATGGGGATTGTTGGGTGGAAAAAAAATGTCCCAAAAGATATATTATTTGAGTGGAAAACAAAGGGGTAGGGGAAGAATCGAAAAGATTTGTTTTATTATATATATATATATATATTTTTGAGTAGTACATTCTTATTCAAAGTTACAATTATAATCAACATATTACATTCTATGAATCGGTAACTTAATAAATTGATAAAAACAAATGATAATATTCAACTAAACAAATAAACAAATTAACTTACTCGAACTCACACTCGGTGAGACTCGAACCTGAGACTTCAAAATCTCAGAGCCACCTCCTTGCCACTAAACTAAAGCCTTATTGGCTTTGATTTTATATATTTAATTTTGAGAGATAGCAGCATTTATAAGGAAAAACACCGCTATTTCTTAAGGTTAGTAGCTTTTCTTCCTTCAAATGCCATTATATCATTCGTATTCTAAAAAATTAATATATTTAATTTTGAAAGAAAGTAACATTTTTAGAGGAAAGCGCCGCTCCTTTCTTAATTTTAATGGTGTTTTTCTCCAAATGCCATTATATTAATTATATTTTACAAAAAATAAAGCATTTTTTATTTTATATTTAATTTATTTATTCAACATAGCAGCTTTTCTATCAAAAAATGCTATTATGTTTAAAATTTAGCGGCATGCCGCTATTATATTGAACGCTGCTAAATAAGTATCACTAAAAGTCTAATTTGCTGTAATGACGTCAGCAGACGCTGACTCCAATTCGTAAGGCACATCCATATAGGATTATTTTTCTTATCGGGAAGTACGTGGCTATCGACAAGCAGTTAGTGGTGAAAAAATTCAAGAACAGCATAAGAGTTGGACTTTGGGCTGCAAGTCCATTGCCTCTTGTTTGGTGTTTTATGTCCATTGCTCATTGTTTAACTTAGACTTGACAAATAGCGAATATAATTTATATTTGTATCATATAAAATCATGTTTATATAGTGTAAAATATTAAATTTGTTTCCAAAATCGTATTAACTGCTTCATTTTCCAACTATCAACTTATAAAATTATCATAATCATGCCGCTTACCAAATTCCCATAATCCAATTTAACTCAAGTGAATTATTTTCCAAAATAGTTTTCTATAATTATAATTCCTCATAGCTCTCATATTTAATTTGTCACTTCATAATTCTCATAATCTGAAATAAATTTTCCATAATTCAATTACTTCATCTAACACATTTATTTATTTACCGAAGATAAAAAATTTGCGATTGTCACACAATGCAAGCTTTATTGTTTCCTCATGCTTTCCACGTCGAAAGCAAATTGAACTTGTATTTTCTAGTACACCAGCTTATATAGTCAGCACAGCAAAAATTCCTCGATAGACATGCTATCAGAAAATCCTTAGTTTTGTAGGCGCCGGCACGCTCTAAATTTTCCTCGACATGGTGCTAGTCTCAGAACCCACCAATGTAATAACAAAACTAATCCATTTACTCTCCTTTGAGTTTTGAGATAAAAGATTTCAAACTTTTACACTTTATATCTAAGATTTCTTCTCTTTAAATTATTAGCTTGTAACATCTCCACCAAAAAAAAATATTAAAGGACTCCGATTATAAAAGTTGTTTGTGACTTGATGTAACATCCAGAATTTTAAGTTCGGACTAACTTTTTCCTTTTAATTACTATCTTTCCCTTTCAATTAGTCAGTATCAATCGGTTTGCATTCGGTGTCAATGTAAGTTCATTTTACAATTTTCATTACAATTCATGAACATGCTTTAACTTAACATCACACTATTTACATCCCATCGCAAACACATCTGCTATACATTTTAAAATATAAATTAAATATAAAATTCTCTAGACATATACCTGTTCACTTGATACCTTAAACTTCTAGTGCATTCTTCAACTAACCCGGAGGCATCGGATATCCTGTACACTGATGGGCTATCTGGGATGGTGAGTAAGGGGATGAGCTTTGGGGAAAGCCCAATAAGAAACATATATAAAAGCGCGTATAAAATGCAGTTAAATAAAAATCACTTATTTTACTAATTAAGAGAAAAGCATATTAAATACACACTTAACGTTTTATGCAATACAATTTCAATTCATTAATTAATATAAAACAATTAATAATTCATGTGATATTATTTCAAATCAATAATCCGTATAAAACATTTTATAATTTATGCGATGCACTTTGAAATCATTACTCAATATATAAGCCATTTATGTAAGCGATGCTATAAAACAAATTTCAGTATGCAACTTCGGTAATAAGTTTAAATGTCAATATAAGCAAGATTTTCGATTTATACAGTCAAGCAAATCATTTAAGTTTATCACCTTCGATCATTTGATTTCAAACCTTTCTTTTTTTCTGTCAAATCAGTAAATCAGTATTCAAAAAATTCAGTATTTAAATCATTCGGTATTTAAATCGTTCCGTATTCAAACCATTTAGTATTCAAACCATTCAGTATTCAAATCAGTCAGTAATCAAATCATTCGGTATTCAAATCATTCAAATACAATTCAGTGGAGACAGTCACATCTAATAGAATCATGCATAAAACAATATCGGTATCCCCGAAGGGATGATCGGTAACGAATGGCCATCGTCGGTCGGTCACAGTTCGAACTGGTCAGGTGCTAGCTGTGTAAATCTATGGGTTTGACCATAATAATCCCACAGCCGATAATCAATATGTCGGTAACCTGCGGACTTTATCAAAGTCTCGCAGTCGGTAACAGTATGCATGATCACTAAGGAACGACCGTCTCAAAACATTTCCTTAAATCATATAATTCAATAGTAGAAATCATTTTAAATAGCAATTAAATCCATGTATATCGTTTCATGTAATTCGATTCATGTAAATCATTTCATGTAAAGCAATATTTAAATTGTAAGTATTTAAGATAAATTTCTATCTTTCATTTGGGAGGATTAAGCGAATAAACGGTTATGATTTGATATCCGAAAATTTCTAAATGCAAGTAAAGGTTATTTTATGCAACTCCTATACATGTTCCTTACCTCTACTTCTGCGCAGTATAAATCTAGTAGAGCCATTTATGCCTCTTTATCTCTCGTACATCACACTGCGCAATAAATCTAAATTATATTCAAAATCCTATATGACAAATTCTAATTCTAATAAATATTCCATCATTTGCTATTTTCTATTGATTCTCACTCTTTTTTTAAATTCTATTTAAAATCTCATAAATAACTTGAATGAATATTTCCATAATTTCTATGAGAGCTCATAAATTAAGCTTTGACCCCAAATTTATATTTGCCAAATCCTTATTCTTTTCCTTTCTTTTCTGTTTTCTCCTTACACGGCTGGCAGTTTTTCATATTTTCCTTCATGGCCGACACCCCCGATTTCCCAGCCTTCATGATCTTTCATTTATTTTTCTCTAAATTTAGCTCATAAATATTTTTCATTTTATTTTCCCATGGCCAAATATTTTTCTGCAGTAAAGAATTCTTCATCATCTTCCTTATTTTCCAACCATTGCCGTGAGCCTCAATCACCCTATACTTGTGGTATTCTTTCTTTAGATCAATTCTAATTTTATAACTATCCTCTACTCAATTAGAATTTACTTCAAACATCTTCAATTCACCAACACCATCGTTCAACCCCCTAGCGTGACCGAACAGCCCATTTTTCACACCATATGCTCTGTTTTAAACAATCATCAAACCAATTTCATAGTTCCATAATTTATCATTTAATCCAAGTTCAATCAAATTTAGTTCATCTTCTACAAATTAATTCCTATGCAAAATACATTATAATCATTAATTTTCTTTTCTTTTTCTGAAAGTCGAAACACATGAAATTTCAATTCATCCACTCTTACATAATCCCAAAGTCATAAACATATTTCCATACCTATAAATCAATTTAATACCATAACTAAGATTAAAAGAACCTAACCACGTCACCTTTGCTGCTCCAGCCGAACCTCCCTGTTTCTTCCACCATTGTCGATCGGTGCAGCCCTCAAAACCCATTCTGTTCCCTCCTGTTCAGCCCTCTAATTTCGGGTTTAAGGTATTCTCATGGTGGGGAATAGATTTTGTGAAGGAGGTTTGATGGATTTATGAAGAAAGGATGAGGTAAGGCAAGGCACACGTAAGGAATTCTCGGAGAAGTTAGGGAGAATCGTGCAGCAAAATAGAAACAGAGCAAGTCGGTGATGACTTGCTGAAAATGGCTGAAGAAGCTTGAAGAAAGTTCCCTTTTTGTCTTCGTTTATTAATATTACACCCAATCAAAAGTTGCCACATAGCCTAATAATTAAAATCTCCCTTCAAGTATCATTTATTTACACTTTGATCATTTGAAATATCTTCTATTTATAATTTTCATATTTTATTTATTTATATATTTATTTTAAAAATACATAATACCAATATATCATAAATATATATGTATATATTTTTTTCTATTAACAATTACATATATATATATATACACATATTTTTTTTCAATTTTTAATTTTCTCCTAATACCCGAATTAAGTTCTTAATTATTAAATTTTTAATTTATCAATTGATCAAGTATTATAATTTTGAAATATTCCAATATTTTAATAAATTTATTTATTTATTTCAACCAATCTATTAACATCTGAAATTAAATTTACAGATATTTAACTCAAAAAAGAGAAGAATTTACAATTATCACACTTGATTTTTATTTTATTCAGGATTTAAATTTCTATTTGACTTTATGTAGATTTAGATATTCTTTCTATTAAATGTATGTTTAGGATTGAAGCTATATATATATTTTTCTTCATTTCATGCGAACACGACATTCGATCATTTTCAGTGATTTAAAAGTGTCACGTTAAGAAATACTTAGTAGTTAAGGAGACGTACGTCAGCGGACACTAACTCCAATTCATAAGGCGCGTTCATATAGGGTTATTTTTCTTTTTGGGAAGTACGTGGTTATCGACAGGCAATTTGTGGTAAAATAATTCAAGCACAGCGTAAGAGTTTTAAACTTTGGGCTGCAAGTCCATTGTTTCTTGTTTGGTGTTTTATGTCCATTGTTCATTGTTTAACTTAGTCGTGGCAAATAGTGTATATAATTTATATTTGTGTCATATAAAATCGTATTTATATAATGTAAAATATAAAATTTTTTGTATTAAAGTTTGTATCAACATACCAAACATAAAAGTTTCTTCTAGCTTTTGTCATCATCATATATAATTTTTATCAAATTTGTGTAAGTATCATTTTCATATCTTTTATTTATATTATTTTTATATCGTGTTATCGTAACGTGTCTAGGATTATCAGGTCTAGTCCAAGTGTCAAGTTTAGATGTGTTGTATTTCCATTGTTTCCATTGTTCATCAAGCAATTGTTTCCACTTGTTTCTTGATGTTGTTGGTTTTTTTTTTATACGTAGTATTAAGTTTTGCTTAATATGAAGGGTAGAAAGGAATGAGTATGAAAAATTTGTAAACCTGAAGATTAAATTTCATAATTATTTTTTTATTTTACAATTTGTTTTAATTCTTAGATTAATAAATTTTTTATTTTCATTTCTTTTTTTTTTCTTTCTTACTAAACAAAGTCCTAAGCTCTTGTGAAGTAAGCCTCTTGTTCTTTGCTTTGGTGTTTTATACCTTGTCTTAAGCTGTACTGATGTATGTCCTCTCCGGCAATGAGTTTTCTGCGTACTTCTTGATTAATTAATTAATCTTATATTGGCTTAGAAAAAAAATATGTAAATTGCTGTGTTGATGGTTTCTTTGTTAGCAATTAGTGAAATTACAAAGCAGCACGTCTTTGTGAGAATGGAGAGCTACCATTTGCAATATTTTGAATCATTCAGTTGAATCTGTTGACTGTTCTTTTGGCATGTTAGAAGAAGTTCTAATTGTTTTCCTCATAACTTAGATCTATTTTTCGTGTGATGTGAGAGAACAGAGGGTAGTGAAGAGCTTTATTTTATTTTATTTTATTTTTTGTAATTCCGATGCAAGTAATCCAATGAGTAAGTCTCACTTTCTTAAAAAGAAAAAGAAAATTTATCAAAAATTTTTTGTGTAAGTCATGAGATGTTATCAATTTACATTAGATATGAGATTAATTGTTGCTCGCGTTGTGTGGTTGGCACTGATCCAAAAGAATTTGACTTGATAAGTATTCAAACACGCATCGTCTTTACCTAAAAATTTAGTAAGATCTTACACTATTGAATCAATTCTTTGAGTTAGATTTTACCAAATCTTACCGGTATGATCACGCTAACAATTTATTTATTGTTAATTAGATCTTGAGATTCGATATTTTGTATATACTCCTTTATTTTATTGTCGCCAAATTTTGTTGCTAGAAGGAAGATTTTGTGAAATTTTCTCTCGTGAAATTAAATGACTAAAATTATAATTATAATGACAATTTATTTTTAACATACCTTTTCCGCTTCTTTTTTTCTTATAGAACGCTCACTTTTTACGTAATGCAGTCGAGAAAAAAAATGCATAAGTTTTAATCTTTTTAAAAGTTTTTCATGACATTGATAAATTTGTTTTTAAATGAATATGAATCATAAATAAGTATAACAGTGATAAGTGTTAAAGAAAGAAAATAGATTTTTATTTATTTACTTATTTATTTTTACCAAGGTATCCAAAAACATTCTAGAACGACTTAAAAAAGAAATGGGAACATTTAATTTTGAAGAGATGGAATCTAAAGTCAAACAAATCTAGATTTAAATCGGTGCGATATTGACGATTTTAATGTATAACTGTGAAATCCTCAATTTCCATGTAATTCCTCCATGTTTGTAAAGTATTACAATCTGAAATAATTAAATAAATATGAAGTTTGATGTATAAATGATGTATGCATGATGTATGGAATATGGAAGAAATAAGAAAGTTGATAGCCAATTAGTCAAAGAGCTTATTTTATTATTATGGAAATGAATGGAGTATAAAGAAAATTATTTCAGAAATTTTGTCAATTAATTGGACATGTGGCTGTTGAAGAAAGGGGGAGAAGAATTAATTAAATGGGTCAAAGGGTCAAAAAGGGATGGTTAATGGCTGAGATAAATTAACGGGATGAGCATGCGTTTAATGATGTAGCATGACTCATCACCCTCATCATCCATCACCCCCACGACAGCAAACCTTCCAGCCCTCTCCATCGTGTTCTCCAAGTTTCCAAGTTTTCCTTCCAAAGCTACCTTGACAAATCACCCCATTCTTCCATCGATTCGTTTAGTTCGTTAAACAAAAATCGATCCTTGTCGCTAGACTAGGCCATACCCGAAGTTTGGTAGGTTGAATCCAAGTATTGGAGGAGATCTCAAAGTTTGAGATTTTGGTTACTAGCCAAGGTAAGAGAAGAAGATGATTTAGTCAATTTCGTTCATGATATGGAGTTGCACTAGGTTGATATGATATGTGCATGATGATTGTTTAAAGGTTTGCTTTGGTATGATGATTTCAGATTTGAAGAAGTGAAAAGCTAGGGTTGACAAGCCAAGCGATTTAGTGTTCTCGAAGTAATCGAGGTAAGGAATTTATGTAACGGACGTAAGACGACTATGTCCGCATGTTTTAACATGTTTGTATGTGGTTTGGAGAGATGTACCAGCTGTTTTATGCAGGAAAAGTTGCATATTCGGTTTCTACTCCTAGTACCAATTAGGCTAAGAGCAGCTGATTGCCTTAAGTAGCAGCCGACTGCCTTAAGTAGCAGCCGACTGCCTAGAGACAACCAAAACGTCGTTTTTCGATAACCGAGATAAACCAGCCGACTGCTATACATGCCAGTCGACTGCTGTTTACCCAAAAGCATTCTGTTTCAAACCAGTCGACTGCTATATGGGACAGTCGACTGCTATTTGCTAGATTTCATTCTATTTGAAAACCAGCCGACTGCCTATAAGACCAGTCGACTACCAATTTTCCAGAAGCATTCTGTTTCAAAAACAGTCGACTGCTATATGACCAGTCGACTGCTATTTCTTAAGAAGCATTCTGTTTGAAAACCAGTCGACTGCTATATGGACCAATCGATTGCCCCCTATGCTTTCAGAAATGAAAAATATCGGAATTTTTAAATGAAAATAATTTCGATAAAGGAAGTTATGAAGCAGCAGCCGACTGCCCTATGAGACCAGTCGACTGCCATGTATGAAAAAAAAGAGATTTCAAAGCCAAAATTGGTTTAAACACAAAAGTGTTTTCTGAAGAAGTACATGATAAATGTTTTGAGACTATGAACTACATTATGATCATGCATCCCTGTATTTAGCTGAGAGACTTTGATCAAAGTCCTCAATATTATGTATGTTAAGCGAGGAACCTTAGTCCGGTCCTCAGGACCACAAGTGACACTTGACTAGTGTTCACTGTGGATTACTAAAGGCGGGAGAGAATCCCTGACCTCTACATGGTGCACCACTGTACTAATACAGGATTAGACTCACATAAATGGGTATAAATGATTTATGTGATTAGAATCATATAAATGGGTATAAATGATTTATATGATGATGCAATCGCTTGAATAAATGTACATAGTCTCCATCTATTTTAAAGTATAAGATGTATGTTCTGAAGAAGTATATGATGTATGTTTTAAAGTAAGTTATGAAGTATTATGTTTTAAAGAAAGAAGATGATGCATGTTTTAAAGAAAATATGTTTGCTTATACCATATGAAAGAATTATGCATGGTTGCAAACAATATATGAAAGATGTTTACGATGCATGCTTTATAATGCTTTACATGACATTATAGAGCCAAGTAGGAAAATGCATATAAAGGCATAGTATGCTCTTTTACTTATTTTTCTTACTGAGCGTAAACTCACCCTTTTACGACCATTTCGCCTACAGACTATCTGAAGTGATCCCTTGCTCTAGATAGAAGAGCTTACGAGTGGATCTGTGGAGTGTACCTTCGAGAGACGCTTCCCAGTTAGCATAGAAGGTATACTTATATGCTTATGTAAAGTAATTTGTAATTCAGCTATGGTACAGTACAAGTAGCAATTATGTATATAAGACGTCGGAGATGTAAGTTAACATGATGTGAAAGATCCTGTGGAATGGAATGACATTTATATATATCATTATTATGTTTATGGAAAGTAAAGAAAAATTTTATGAGCTATTAGATATTTAGCTTAAGAGTAAGAAACGAATGACATTGACGAACCAAATCAAATTAAGTCAGATAAGATAATAAGAAATAAGTTGAAAAAGTTAGGTGATAAGATGTAGTGGCAGGGACATCACAATAACAATATTATAAAATATTATTTTAAATATATGTTGAATAACATATTAAAATTCTTGATGTATACATGGAATGGACAAATTTAAAAAATTGAAATCAAATAATAATTAGAAAAATTATAAAAAAATAAATATAACAAATCTTAAATATTAAATAAATTTAATAACTACAATATTAAAAAAAGCAATTCTTACAACATTACTCATTAATAGATTATTTGTTATTGTTTCATTTTTGAACCTAATTTATTTTTAAAATTTGAATTTAAATGATAAAAATAATTATCCAATATAATACCAATAAAATTTTTAAATTTTACAAACCAGATTGAGATGATAACACATACCCACTATATTTATTTTTTATTTTTTAAAATTCTTTGAAGGATATATGTGTTATCATCTTAATCCCACATATATAGTCTAAAAACTATCTTAGCAATATATTAGATAATTATCCTAAAAGTAATTAAAGTTGAAAACTCTATTTTTTTAATGATTTTTCAAAAAAAAAAGTTTTGTTTGTAATAGTCTCAAACATAAAAGATAAGTAAAGAAAAAATTTAAATAAAAATATATTTATTATTTGAATTTTTTAAAATTTAAATCAATTCAAAATAATTAAATGCAAAATTTAAGACACTAAACATTTCAAAAGAATAGATAATCGAAATAGATATTTTCTTTTTTTACCAGAGAAAATTATTCAACAAATAAATAAACAAAATAATTGAACAAGTAAATCATTTTTTATTGGGATGTTTGAATAAAGAAACAAAAGAGAGTCAATATAAACAAAAGAAAGAAACGAAATTGTTAAATTAAACAAGAATCTAAAAAAGGAATAAAATGAAAACTAAAAAAGAGAAGACATAGAAGTTTAATTAAATGCTAAAATATATAAACCTAAATATTCCGTTTTAATTTTTTTGAGAAAAGATTTAAAACTTTAAAATAATTCCAATAAAATATGTATGAATAATTGTTTTAATTTAAAAAATGACATAATAAGTCATAAAAGAAATTAAATTCTGAGGGATAAAAGAAAATTAAAATTCTAAGTGATAAAAGAAATTTTAAATTTTGAGATAATTTTATTTAATTTAAATGAAAATAAAACAGTTGAGATTTATTTTTTTAAAATTCCAAATATGTTAATATTAAAAAAATAATTAAATAAGATTAACTTATAAAAATTAAAATTAATTTATTACCCAACGCGTAAAAAAACTAAGTAATCAACTTAAAATATTTGTTTGGCCAAAAAAAAAAACTTAAAATATTTTCTTTTATCCAAAAACTTGGACTGTCGTAAATTTATACGAGATCCCTTCCCCGGTAAGGCAGAAAATGGAGTGAAGATGCCGGTGGCTTAATGGAAAAGCCAACAATTGTGCGAATCTTTGTCATTGAACTTGTTGAGAAAGCTAGCAATAATTCTTGTCGAAGGACGCAAGTTGATTGTTCGATTTTTTTATTTTAAGTGAATGATTTGTTGTGCAAATTGATTCATTAAGAATTAAAATATAATTCTTAATCAATCTGTTAGTACTTGCGATGTCACAGTTTGTGTCCATTCAAAAACAAATAAACTATGATACAATAACAAATATCATTTTGTGAAAACAAAAGAAAGATAACAATGTGTGAAACAGTAGTCAATATCTGTTGATAAATATAAATTGAATTTTTATTTCAAAGGGAAAAAGATCATACAGGACGAAACAAGGTTTGCTTAGGCCACAAGTTCTGCAATCCAGTATATAAGACATGTTTCTTTGTAACCATTTTGCCATTGCTAACAAAACGTATAAGCAAACACATATTCCTAAGAGATCATGTTTTCACTTCACACAGTGTCCACTGGAACGAAGAAACCTCGACGCTCCAGGCAAAAGCAAAAGGTACAAGTGGTACATATATATAGATCATGCCTTATCTAGTTTGTATAGGATATTCTGTTATGTGGTCTTCCCGCCAGTTAATCCAATATATATAAATATAAAACATATATACACACACACACTAAATAGATGGGAAGCAAATTAATTATCTCAGAGGTTTTAATTAATTATTAAATATCAGAGATCAAAACTTTTATATTTTAAATTTGATTCACTCCCATATACACAAACTACTTGAATGATGTTCTGCTTGCGGATTTTAAATTTTGTCGATTTATGTGAATGGAAGTATGATAGAACGTTCACTAATTGTTAAGGAGAAAATCCAGCAAGTATTTTACATTCCTCCTTTTATTATGTAAAATTCATATGAAATGTCAGTTAGGATTTTATTGGAAGAGCATAAGCTTTCAAAATATAACTTTGAATGAATTCGACAGAGTCAAAAATAAAAATAAAAAAAAAATGATTAGAGGCATGTGAAGGCTAGTTTGAACCATTTTGAGCTCTTTAATTATATATTTTGGTTTGTTTGTAACTGACAGAGAAAGAATGCAAAGAGAAGCATGACAACAAAATTAAGAAGGTTGGAAACTGAGATGGAAGAGACAATCAAAGAGCAAGAAAGCATTAAAGAAGGGCAAAGGCAAGTTCGAGAAAAAATCGAAACCATAGAAGAAGAATGCGAGCAACTAAGGAAAGAAACTAACCAAATAATCCAACAAACTGCTATTACTCAAATCCGCCTGGCTCTCATTTTCAACATCCTCAAGGCACGAGAAGAAGGCAATTTTGCTAAGGCCTCTCATTTAACTCAGTTGCTTCGGTCAGTTTAATTATATATCCTTTTTCTTTTGCATCATAAACAAAGACAAAAAAAGTGAATAATTCTTCTCCTTTTCTTTTCCAGTGATATAATTGCTAGCTAGCCAAGGCATCAGCTCAAGTAGTCGCTCTTTCTGTTACTTAACTTTAAATATGCAGGATTAAGTTGACAATTGGTATTCATGTGGTTAATCTAAAGCTTTAGTTTGCATGTTCATGTGGTTGTTGTTGTATTTAAAGCTTTACTATGTATTTCCATGTTATCATTATTGTGATTAAAACTATAGTATGTGTTTCATGTAGTTATGGATGTATTTAAAGCTTTAGTATGTATTTTTCATGTAGTTATGGATGTATTTAATAAAAGATGTAGTATGTACTTTCAAAGTTGTCGCTGTATTTAAAGCTTTTTTTTTTGGTAAAAGTTGTATTTAACGCTTTACATTGTATTTTTCTAATTGAATTCATTCGAAGCGTTGTACGTAACTTCTATGTCAAATTCACTATTCATTGCATTCATCCTTTTGTTCTAGGAAGAAGATCAGCAAGTACTTACAGTTTTTGCTTATTGGTCGAGAATGAATATAAAGGTCTAATACTACATACAAAGGGCAATCTAAATGCTAAAACAAATAGGCCTTATGAAATTACAGCTTTTTTTTTTTTAGTGTAAACCACGAGGTGTTTTCATATTACATTAAGTTTGAGGATAATTTCCACTTGCACTACGTGACTGGCTCTGGTCCAAGAGAATTTGTCTTAGTGAAGATTCGAATACAGGACCTCACGCTATAGATCATCTTTACTTAGGAATTAAGTGGAGCCTTACGCCATTGAACCAACCCTTTGGAATTTTTCTTTTTTTTTTTTCAGTTTTTAATGACAAGAGAAGAGCAAATAATTTATATGATAGAGGGATAGATTCAAAAATTATGTGTCACCTCCCAAAATCGAGATGTAATAGATGCTGCATATTTGTAAGGTTAAATCTTGCAAACATGCAAAACATTCATCGTGCTAATCTTTATTGGAGTTCAAATATCTAATTACATTGACAAGTTCAAATTTTCAAATTGTTATTAAATTCTTAATAAACCATAGACTTAAAAACAAGGTTCCACAATAAATTATTTTTATATTTTTAATGAAATTCTAATCATTGCTCAATGATTTTGAATAAGCAATTAAATTATTTTCAAGTTACTAAGTTTTTGCAATAATCCAAGAAATCTTGCAACATGCACTAAAGTTCGAAACTTCACTCCCCAACATTTTTGCATATATGATCAATATTAGAACCTGTAAAAATGTTAAGAAAAAATAAGTGAGTGCAAACTACTTAGTAAGCAATTGACAAGTGACATCACCTCAGCTAGATTAAGCATAGTCAAAACATTTAGACCAAAACATTATTTCTTCTCAATTAACAACTTTTAGGGTAATTATGTCAGATAATTTGTCCCAAATCAGGTATCGATATAACAAAACTATATAGATATAAAAAATTTTAGTCTTAGAATTTTGTATCCCTTAACAAGCTATGACCACAATTAACTCCAACGATACGAGTTAGAATCATGACAGAGACCACAATTAACCCTGATCGTACGAGTTAAAATCAATACAAAGATCACAATTAACTCCAGCGATATGGGTTAAAATCATAATAATAGCAACCGATGGTTGCACAGATTAGATATCACAAAGCCACTTCTTAACCAATAGTATGGTTGAAATCAATTTCTAATAACCGTATACATGTTGACATGGTTGACAAATAATCCCAACCCATTGGCAAGGTCGGAACGTAGTGTGTCGAGAGACAACTTCAAAATTATTGTTATCTACATTTGTTCATTATTTTTTTTTTGTATTTGTTATAGAAAATCATGTCGATGATGATGAGGATTCCTATGGTTTTTGTAACATCCAAAATTATAAAATTCGGACTAACTTTTTCCTTTTTTATTACTATCTTTCCTATTCAATTAGTCGGTATCAATCGATTTGCATTCGGTGTCAGTGTAAGTTCATTTTTCAATTTTCATTACAATACATAAACATGCTTTAACTTAACATCACGTTATTTACATCCCATCACAAACACATCTACTGTGCATTTATAAATCTGAATATAAATATAAAATTATATATATATATATATACCTGATCACTTGGTACTTTTAACCTCTAGCGATTTCTTCGACTAACTAAAGGCAGCGGACTTCATGTATATCGATAAGCTATCTGGGATGGTGAGAAGGGGGGTGAGCTTTGGGGAAAGCCCAGTAAGAAACATATATAAAAGCGCATATAAAATTCAGTTGACGATAAAACGACTAATCGATATAAAACGTTTAACACTTTATGCAAAGCAATTTCAATTCATTAATCAATATAAAACATTTAATAATTCATGTGATGCTATTTCAAATCAATAATCAGTATAAAACATTTTATAATTTATGCGATGCAAGCTCAAATCATTAATCACTGTATAAGCCATTTACGTAGGCGATGCTATAAGACCATTTCAGTATGCAGCTTTGGTAAACAACATGGTAACAATTTCAAAATCATGAGATAATGCAATAATTTCAGAAACTTCGATCAGTACAGTAATGCGATTCATTTAAAATCCTTAAAATAGGATAAATGCACTTGCATCAAAAAAACATATACTGTAAAACTTGTATGTGAAATCCCCAATTTCAAGAAATTCCTCCATAATTATAAAGTATGTTAGCTTAAATGAAAATAAGTAGATATGAGAATTATGAAGTATGAAGGATGTATGGAACATGGAAGAAGTAATGAGATGAAAGATTAAATAGTCAAGGAAATTAAATTGATGTTATAAGAGTAATGGAGGTATGAGCAAAAAATTAATATCAAAAAATTAAGTGTAATTAAAGCCAAGTGTTATATGGAAGAAAAGAGACCAATTAAATGAATGGTCAAATAATGATGGTCAAAGAGTTAGAAAGCCAAAAGGTTAAGGGCTAAGAGGAAATGATTTAATTGGATGATAAAATAGATATCAGAATTTTTAATTAGTTAATTGAGATGTGGCTGATATGAATGGAAGAAAAAGGAATTAAATGGTCAAAGAAGGGTCAAAGGGTCAAGGGCTGAGATGATTATGGGATAAAAAGGATTTGCATGCATTAAATGAAGGTGCATGAGTCATCCTCCAGCCATCACCATACGGCAGCAACCCTTCTAGCCTTCTCCATCGTGTTCTCCAAGCTTCCATAGTTTTCCATTCCAAGCTCTTTGATAAACCACTTCATTATTCCATCGATCCATTAAGTTTATTAAAAGAAAAAATGATCATAGTCACTAGACGATGCTATATCTGAAGTTTAGTGGATTGAATCCAAGTATTGGAAGAGATCTCAAAATCTGAAAATTTGGTCACTAGCAAAAGGTAAGAGAAGAAGATGATTCTTTCAATTTTGTTTGTGGTATGGAGTTGTACTGAGGTGGTATAATATGTATATGATGAATTTTTAAAGGTTTAAATTGATTTGATGTTACAACTTTGAAGGAGTGAAAGCTAGGGTTAACGCATCAAGTGATTTCGTGTTCTCGAGGAAATCGAGGTAAGAAATTTATGTAACGGACGTAAGGCGGCTATGTCCGCATGTTTTATGATGTTTCAATGGGGTTTGGAGAGATGTACTAGCTGTTTTGTGCAGGAAAAGTGACATTTTCGGACTTGTCTCCTAGTACCAATTAGGCTAGGAGCAGCCGACTGCCATAAAGGGAAGTCGACTGCCTAGAGAAAACCAAAACACCGTTTTTCGAAAACCGACTCAAACCAGTCGACTGCTATGTATGCCAGTCGACTGCTGTTTTCCAAAAAAGCATTCTGTTTCAAACCAGTCGACTGCTATATGAGACAGTCGACTGCTATTTATAAAAATGCATTCTGTTTCAAAAACAGTCGACTGCTATTTCTTAAGAAGCATTCTGGTTGAAAACCAGTCGACTGCTAAATGGACCATGTTGGATTATGCCCTTAGAACCATTCATTAGATGATTGACTTTGGCATTTTTATGTATCATGACATTTTTATTTATAGTTCATTATTATATTTGTCTTATAACTGCGTAATATAATCTTATATGATAATGTCCTTAGAATAGTAATAACACACTATTCTTAAAATATCCCTAGTCAAGTATTATTGTGAACAAGGATAACAATGATACGATAAGACTAGTATGTGGTTGACTGATGACCATTGTCATGGATATAGGATATCAAGTCATCACATAGGTACATTTTAGAGAACTATGTACTGGATCGACCCTCCATGAGAACGCTACATGGATTGTTATATGAGTGTCATAAGCGATTCTCATAGTGATGATGGTGTATGTGATCCTTTGACTTGAGATCATCAGAGATCCCAACATAGAGAATTGCATACTTTAATGCTGCTAGATGTCATTCGTAACAGGATGGACTATAAAGGTAGTAATTGGGTATGCCTTGATCTATGTAGAGGGATGTTGAGTGATCAAGATAGAATTTATCCCTCTTATATAACAAGAGTGATGTCTTGGGCCCTTTGATAGAGTGAGACTAAGAAATGCATGGCCGTGCTCGAATAAGTCAATATGAGATATTGATTTTATTTGTTTAATTAGTCTACTCAGGAATCAAGAAACGCTGATTAGACTATACAAGTGTGACACATTCCATGACTTGTGTCTAATCAAGACATCAAAGGATAAAGGGATTAGACTACACGGTAACATCTATCACGAGTAAGGTTATGTCGAGTCATTGACATTCTCGTTACATGGGTAGCAATGATGTGTTGCTAGATACCGCTCATTGCCTATGACAATTTTGTCATTGCCATTGTTTTGAGAACCTATTGGGTCGCACACTTAGAACGGATCAATGAGGAGCTTAATTAATCCTATTCTGAATTGGATTAAGGATATAACTAATCCTATTCTGAATTGGATTAGGGATATAACTAATCCTATTCTAAGTAGGATTAGAGTTCTGTTTGGCAGTAAATTTTAGGGTAAAATTTACTGCCTATAAAAGGATGTTTTCTGAAACATAGCCGCACAACAATTAGAAAACAGAAAAGTATTCTTTTAATCGAAGCTAGCAGTTCGGTTAAAAAGAATCAAAATGCTCCTTAAGTCATCTGATCGTGAGACGTTCAAGAGTCGTGAGATCCGTTCGTGTGGATACCATAGAGGCAGGAACGAAAAGTTGCTGCTTGTGATTCGACCAAAGACAGAAAAAGCAGAGAAAACGTTAGGTAAAATCTCGAAACCCTAATCAGGCAACCCTCCGAATCGATCCTGGTGGAGGCCGAATGTTTTATTTCCGCTGCGTGTTTGTTTCGGTCTCCTTCAGACCAGTCGACTGCCCTCATGTATTTTCAAAGATGAAAATATCGAAATTTTAAATGAAAATAATTTCGATAAATGAAAGTATGAAGCAGCAGCCGACTGCCCTATTAAGCCAGTCGACTGCCCTGTTTTGAAAAGAGGTTTTCAACCTATTTTCAGAAAGTATGAAATGTCATGGCAAGAAGCTATATGGCATATGTTTTGAGATTATGCACTTTCATGTTACTAGTAGGGGCTCTGATCAAGTCTT
This sequence comes from Heritiera littoralis, assembly GCA_031772115.1. Lineage (NCBI taxonomy): Eukaryota > Viridiplantae > Streptophyta > Magnoliopsida > Malvales > Malvaceae > Heritiera > Heritiera littoralis. Next base: position 10,499 of record JAPDPK010000250.1, on the reverse strand, counting down.
GAAATGATGTATGTTATGGGCTGAGGAACCATAAGTCAGGCCTCAGTCGCTACAGAAGGACACCTGACTAATGTTAACTGTAGCCACCAACAGTTGGCCAATCTGTCTATATTTCATGTTCGGCTAAGGGAGGATTCCTGGCCCTACGGGGTATGCCACATGATGATGATGATGATGATGATGATGATGCAGTGCATAACCTCCATAAAAGTACAAATAGTTTTTATGTTATCAAAAACTATATGTATATGTGATTTCAAAGAATAAAGAAATCGAAAGTACTTGGTGTACTTGTATACGAAGTTTTAAAAGAAGTATATGATGTATGGTTTCAAGAAAGTATAAGATGATTTAAAAGAAGTATACGATGTATGTTTTAAAGTATGTATGAAGTATGAAGTATGATGTTTTAAAGAAAGAAGTTTATGCATGATGTTTTAAAGAAAGTATAAGAAGAAGAAGTATGTGATGCATGTTTTATACGTATGCTATTTTAAAGAAGCGTACAAAGTATGTTTGCCATGTCAATTGAAATAAATATGCATGGTTGCAAACAATGCATGAAAGATGTTTATGATGCATGCTTTATAATGCTTTACATGACATTGTAGAGCCAAGTAGGAAAAATGCATATAGAGGCATAGCACGCTCTTTTACATATTTTTCTTTCTGAGCGTAAACTCACCCTTTTACGAACATTTTTCATACAGACTATCCGAAGTAATCCCTCGCTCTCGATAGAAGAGCCTACGAGTGGATCTTGAAAGTTTACCTTCGAAAGACGCTTCCCAAGTAGTATAGAAGGTATACTTATGTGATTATGCAAAGTAAATTGTAATTCAGCTATGGTACAGTACAACTAACATTAATGTATATAAGATGTCGGGGATCTAAGTTAAGATGATGTATGAGATCCTGTGGAAACGGATGATACATATATACATGTATCATTAGTCTGTTTTATTGAAATTGAATTATTCATATTGAGCTGTTGGATATTAAGCTTAAGAAAGAAAAGTATGATTGACATTGACAAGCAAATCTAATCAAGTTAAGTGGAAATGGAAAAAGTGAATTGTAAATGTATGGTGACTGGGATGTCCCAGAGTGGTATCAGAGCAATTAGATTGAGGTTTGTCAGTGTTAATGAGTTAGAAGTAGAGTATATCCCCAATTGTACTGTACTTGTCTGAATGCATATACGATGTATAACTGTTTGAAGTTATACTAAATAGCTCAATTGTGTGATTTTATCGACAGAATGAGCTCAGATAGTAAGGGTGTTGGTGAAGGAAGAGAAAGGGGTCATGTAGAACTACCCCTAGTACAGTCTCCTTTCCCATCTCCACCGCATAGCCCGAACACTAGGTTAGCGAAGATGGAGAAGCATATGGAGAATATGACCACTATGTTTACGCAGTTTATGGCGAACTTTCCAAACGTGGTCACAAGTGTACCATTCGCTATTCCTATAGTACAGCCACCACCAGTACAGACCGAGTTACCCCCACCATTCCCAGTTATTGAAAGGCAGGATCTCACAGCTTATTGCAGTATGACCTTAATTAAGGAATATAAGAAGCTGGATCCGCCTAAGTTTAAGGGGGATAAGGACACGTTGGTCGCAGTGAATTGGGTGAAGGCGGTCACTAGATCTTTCGAGTATATGCTATGTTCTGAAAACGAAAAGGTGGGTTTGGCTACGTATCTATTAGTAGATGATGCAGAGTATTGGTGGCAGTCCACTCGGGCCTTTTTGGAAGCCCAACATGTTGAGGTTACGTGGGATAGATTTTTAGAGGCCTTTACTGAGCAGTACATCCCACGCACCAATCAGACTAGATTGAAGATTGAATTTTTGAAATTGACTCAAGGGACAATGTCAGTAATCAATATGAGTCAAGGTTTATTTCTCTAAGCGGATTCGACCGAGAGACCATCAGGAGTGAAGGATATAAGATATACAGATTTATAGAAGGACTGAAGTCTCCTATCAAATCCAAGTTGTATACTATGGGTATCACTACTTATAATGAGACAGTCCGTAAGGCTCAGTTGTGTGAGCAGGACTATGAGTTTCATCATGAAGATTTCCGAGCCCAAAGAAAAGGCAAAGGACCGATGAAGCGAAAGTCAAAAGGGAAAACCTCCCGTGACAGATATTCATCTGGGAGATGTAGGCCATATGAAAGAGCTTCGATAGGTAAGCAAGTAAATTATGAGAAAATGATTATTTATTAAATTAAATGGTTATGTGGAATATATATTGAGTTGGGAGTATTATGATGATTGTGGTACAGGGAATCCTAGAGCTACTGGGATCAAGATAAATGATGATAGATTCCGACATTCAACTAGTAGTACCGTTAGCTCACCTAAGAATACAAGACAAAGGTGTGAACATTGCGGAAAGTTCCACGGATCACAACCATGCCGGTTGGTAAGTGGCGCATGTTTTAGATGTGGTGAACAGGGACATATGATCAGGGATTGTCCCAAGAGGGACTTGAGGACACCCGAGGAATTTGAGGAGACCCCTCAACCACAGCGTAAGGCCACTGCTGAAGAGAAGGGAAAGACACCTATTAATTATGATGTAAATGTTGAAGATGTCTAATGTAAAAGTATGTGGTATTATCTAACTAAATTGTAAATGAAGTTAATAGAGGGTATGTATGGTTATGTGAAAGATTTTTAGCTTACATTATGGAAGGAGTAAAGAAAAATCCTAAACTTAATGAATATAATAATTGACAAGAAACGATAGTTGGAATTCTGAAGTACTCTTTGGTATAAAGTTTTATGATATATAGTGATATGTGAAAGGAGTTTAAATGAGAATGATGATTGACTTTTATTAGTTGATTTTACTTAAATGTTTTATGTTATAAAAGCATTACTCTGAAAAGAATATGAATTAATATGAAAGATGAGTTATCTCAACAACGGTAATTACTCCTTATAGTCGTATCTAGGGACCGGAACACGACAGGTACTCTAAAGTACCTTCCATACTCTACTCGGTTACCTAGCCGACTATAATATCCTTCCTATTGGATCCCTAGAACGCCATAAGGGAATGAAGATGTTCATTCATTAGGTATGTTTGATGCTATGAGAAGAGGACATTTTTTGATACGAATTAAAAGAACTATGCTAATAGTTTAAAATGTGATCAGTATATAGGTATTTAGAGAGCAAAAGAAAGAAATTATAGATAGCCATTGTGAATAAATTACGGCTACGATTCTAATTAAGATAGAAGAGATGACTCGAGTTTCAAAGGATTGTGCAGGTGCAATTATATCACCTAGGGAAAGCCATTGTGATGGCAAATGCTCTGAGCCGAAAGCATGAAAGAATAATGGTTCATATGATGACAAGGAAGTAAGAAGTTGCTTGAGAAATTTCAAGCCTTAATCTAAGTATTATGCTTTTAAGGTAAATTGGAAATGATGATTAGTATAATGATTAAGCCAGAATTGATGAACGGATCTGCTAAGTCAGCCACTTCCTACCTAAGAAATCTATAGACGCACTTAGCGTTTTGGCAGAAATGTAGGTGAAAGAATGTCGTTAGACTAAGTGGAGTTCCAATGAGCAATTTCATGTGATAGAGATTTCAGGTTCAATTCTCACATTAAGGAGATTAGCAAGGAACCATGGGATCTCAGTTGAAAATTTTGCACAGCTTTTCATCCGCAGACTGATGAGCAGTCCGAGCGCATGATTTAGACGCTCGAGGACATGTAAAGAGCTAGTGTTATGTATTTTAAAGGCTCATGGGACGACCATCTGCCATTGACTGAGTTTATTTATGATAATAGCTATTATACAAGTATCTAGATGACACTGTATGAAATGTTATAAGAATAAAAAGTGTCAATCTCCGAAGTGGTGGGAAGAAGTAGGCGAGTGAAAGTTATTAGCTCCTGATTTAGTCGAGCAAGCATCTGAAGAAGTTAAGTAAGTAGTCAAAGACTTAAGATAGCTCGGAATAGACAAAAAGGTTATACAAATGCTTGACAAAGACTAATCGATGTTTTGGTTGGAGACACGGTAAATTGAAAGTTCTCCATCCAAAGGAATTATGAGATTTGGCCGACGAGGTAAGTTAAGTCCTCGTTACATCGGTCCATTTGAGGTTTTAGACCGAGTTAAAGATGTTGCCTATAGATTGGCATTGCCTCTGGAATTATCGGGAGTGAATAATATATTTCATGCATATATGCTTCAGAAGTATAATTTGGAAGTATTGAGGTCTAAGACGATCCTATTAGTTAAAGATCATTGACAATATCACATTATGGAAGAAGCTACATGAAGCTAAAAAGCCTAATGAAGGAAGAGTATCCGGAACTGTCTAAGACGTGACCTGATTTGAATTTGGAGGACCAAATTCTCTAAGGTGGGGAGAATGTGAAATCCCCAATTTCAGGAAATTCCTCCATAATTATAAAGTATGTTAGCTTAAATGAAAATAAGTAGATATGAGAATTATGAAGTATGAAGGATGTATGGAACATGGAAGAAGTAATGAGATGAAAGATTAAATAGTCAAGGAAATTAAATTGATGTTATAAGAGTAATGGAGGTATGAGCAAAGAATTAATATCAGAAAATTAAGTGTAATTAAAGCCAAGTGTTATATGGAAGAAAAGAGACCAATTAAATGAATGGTCAAATAATGATGGTCAAAGAGTTAGAGAGCCAAAAGGTTAAGGGCTAAGAGGAAATGATTTAATTGGATGATAAAATAGATATCAGAATTTTTAATTAGTTAATTGAGATATGGCAGATATGAATGGAAGAAAAAGGAATTAAATGGTCAAAGAAGGGTCAAAGGGTCAAGGGCTGAGATGATTATGGGATAAAAAGGATTTGCATGCATTAAATGAAGGTGCATGAGTCATCCTCTAGCCATCACCCTACGGCAGCAACCCTTCTAGCCCTCTCCATCGTGTTCTCCAAGCTTCCATAGTTTTCCATTCCAAGCTCTTTGATAAACCACTTCATTCTTCCATCGATCCATTAAGTTTATTAAACGAAAAAACGATCATAGTCACTAGACGATGCTATATCTGAAGTTTAGTGGATTGAATCCAAGTATTGGAAGAGATCTCAAAATCTGAAAATTTGGTCACTAGCAAAAGGTAAGAGAAGAAGATGATTCTTTCAATTTTGTTTGTGGTATGGAGTTGTACTGAGGTGGTATAATATGTATATGATGAATTTTTAAAGGTTTAAATTGATTTGATGTTACAGCTTTGAAGGAGTGAAAGCTAGGGTTAACGCATCAAGTGATTTCGTGTTCTCGAAGAAATCGAGGTAAGAAATTTATGTAACGGACGAAAGGCGGCTATGTCCGCATGTTTTATGATGTTTCAATGGGGTTTGGAGAGATGTACTAGCTGTTTTGTGCAGGAAAAGTGACATTTTCGGACTTGTCTCCTAGTACCAATTAGGCTAGGAGCAACCGACTGCCATAAAGGGAAGTCGACTGCCTAGAGACAACCAAAACGCCGTTTTTCGAAAACCGACTCAAACCAGTCGACTGCTATGTATGCCAGTCGACTGCTGTTTTCCAAAAAAGCATTCTGTTTCAAACTAGTCGACTGCTATATGAGATAGTCGACTGCTATTTATGAAAATGCATTCTGTTTCAAAAACAGTCGACTGCTATATGTACCAGTCGACTACTATTTCTTAAGAAGCATTCTGGTTGAAAACCAGTCGACTGCTATATGGACTAGTCAACTGCCCTCATGTATTTTCATTTATCGATAAATGAAAGTATGAAGCAGCAGCCGACTGCCCTATTAAGCCAATCGACTGCCCTGTTTTGAAAAGAGGTTTTCAACATATTTTCAGAAAGTATGAAATGTCATGGCAAGAAGCTATATGGCATATGTTTTGAGATTATGCACTTCATGTTACTAGTAAGGGCTCTGATCAAGTCCTGAAATGATGTATGTTATGGGCTGAGGAACCATAAGTCAGGCCTCAGTCGCTACAGAAGGACACCTGACTAGTGTTAACTGTAGCCACCAACAGTTGGCCAATCTGTCTATATTTCATGTTCAGCTAAGGGAGGATTCCTGGCCCTACGGGGTACGCCACATGATGATGATGATGATGATGCAGTGCATAACCTCCATAAAAGTACAAATAGTTTTTATGTTATCAAAAACTATATGTATATGCGATTTCAAAGAATAAAGAAATCGAAAGTACTTGGTGTACTTGTATAAGAAGTTTTAAAAGAAGTATATGATGTATGGTTTCAAGAAAGTATAAGATGTTTTAAGAGAAGTATGTATGTATGTAAATGATGATTTAAAAGAAGTATACGATGTATGTTTTAAAGTATGTATGAAGTATGAAGTATGATGTTTTAAAGAAAGAAGTTTATGCATGATTTTTTAAAGAAAGTATAAGAAGAAGAAGTATGTGATGCATGTTTTATACGTATGCTATTTTAAAGAAGCGTACAAAGTATGTTTGCCATGTCAATTGAAATAAATATGCATGGTTGCAAACAATGCATGAAAGATGTTTATGATGCATGCTTTATAATGCTTTACATGACATTATAGAGCCAAGTAAGAAAAATGCATATAGAGGCATAGCACGCTCTTTTACATATTTTTCTTTCTGAGCGTAAACTCACCCTTTTACGAACATTTTTCATACAGACTATCCGAAGTAATCCCTCGCTCTCGATAGAAGAGCCTACGAGTGGATCTTGAAAGTTTACCTTCGAGAGACGCTTCCCAAGTAGTATAGAAGGTATACTTATGTGATTATGCAAAGTAAATTGTAATTCAGCTATGGTACAGTACAACTAACATTAATGTATATAAGATGTCGGGGATTTAAGTTAAGATGATGTATGAGATCCTGTGGAAACGGATGATACATATATACATATATCATTAGTCTGTTTTATTGAAATTGAATTATTCATATTGAGCTGTTAGATATTAAGCTTAAGAAAGAAAAGTATGATTGACATTGACAAGCAAATCTAATCAAGTTAAGTGGAAATGGAAAAAGTGAATTGTAAATGTATGGTGACTGGGATGTCACATTGTATCACTTTCTTTATCATTTTTCAATCAAATCATGCAATAGTTTCGTAAATTAATTCACTAAATCAATTATCAGTCAAGTTTCACTTATCGATAGAAAATAATCTCCCAGAGATTCATACACGCACTATATCCCATAAGGGACCTGTATAGGAAGGCTAGGGATCCGGAACTCCTTAGCCAATCCTATGAAACACTATAACGAATGGCCATCGTCGATCACTCACAGTTCGCACTGGTCAGGTGCTCACTGTGTAGACCTGTGGGGTTCGACCGTAACTCCCACAGTCATATCATGTAAAGGGGAAGGTCTGGGATGTCTCCCAGCCTACTCATCACTGTCTCGTATGCACGATCATCAGGGAGACATCAATTTCATAAAATCACTTCATATACTCGTAAATCATTTCATATAAATTACTTCATGTAAATCCTTTCATGAAATTCAGTTCATGTAAATCATTTTGTACGGTTCCATTCATGTAAAGCACTTCCTGAACCTCAATTCATGTAAAACACTTCATATAATTCAAATCGTGTAATTTATTTCATGTAATTCCAAATCATGTAAAGCACTTCATGTAAAACAATTCTTGTAACTCATTTCTTGTAAATCAATTTGTGTAAATCATTTCATGAAAGACGATTCGTGTGAATCATTTCATGTGATTCAGTTCATGTAAACCATTTCTCGTGAAATCAATCCATGTAAATCATTCATGCAATGAAATTTATGTAAATAATTTCTTGTAAATCACTCGTATAATGAAATTCATGTAACTCATTTCATATAATGAAATTCGTATAAATCATTTTAGATAATGCAATTCATGGAAGTCATTGCATGCAATTTAATTTGTATAGATCATATCATGGACTCATTTCATGTAAATCATTTAACGTAATTCAATGCATATAAATTATTTCATTTAAATCAATTCATGTAAAACATTTCATATAATGAAATATTTAAACTTGTAGAAATTAAAGATAATTTCTATTTCTTGTATTCGGTAAAATGGCTAAGAAACAATTAAAACGAGATTTTTAAGAGTTTTCAATTGCAAGTAAAGCGTATCTTATGCAACTCCTATATATATTTCTTACCTCTATTTCCGTGCGATGTCCAAGATCCGATAACGCCCTTTACGTTTCTTTCAATTCTCGAGCTTGACACTGCACAATAATTCTGAATTATATTCAAAATCCTACATAGTAACTTTAATAATTATTCCTTAGTTCTCTATTTTCTATTTATCATAACATGATCACAATTATATCATTTTCCTTTATACCTTAAATTTCTTCGATAATTCTATTAACCTTAATTTATTTATCTTTTAACCCTTAAATTATAACTTAGCATGAAACTCCTATCAATTCCCATAATTCTATTACACTAAATGGAACTCTCTTTCAATTTAATTTCTCAAATAATTTCATTAACATTTATAATTTATTCTTAAATTCTCAAACTATGAATATTACTATGGTACTCCCACTCCCAATCATAAATCAAACACTACTTTATGTACTCAATTTATATTTCTTTAATTTAACTTTACTGCTAAACCTTATTTATTACCATATAACTCTTAAAATCACCCAAATTTTGCATAGAACCTTATTCCAACACTTGACCTAACACTCCTATTTGTTCAATTTCCATTTATTAAATTACATTAACATTTTTTTTCTTTTTGTCAGTTTCTTTCTCTTTTTCCTGGTTTTCTTTTTTTACCTTCGACAGTCTCCCATTTTCCATCAGCCACATTCGACAGCCATTTCCCTCTTGTTTCTCATCTATTCTTTTGTCATTTCTTATCTTATATCTACAACTACTCTCTTAGTATTTTTATCAAACATCTAAAACTCATAACAACATCATCATCATTGTGAAACCCTTGGTGCAGCCGGCAACATTCATTTTTCACACCACTAGCTATTTGTAATTTTTATCATCCAAATCTAAAATCAATCAAGCTTGATACATCATCTAATCAAATTTTACATCAAATTCTACTCATCATCATCATTCACGCAGCTTACTGTTTTGTAAGAAAAACTCAGCATCCATCGTTCAGCCACTTCCATGATTTCACATACCATCATTCAATCCCAAATTCAATCAAGTTTAATTTAGCATCTATAATTAATTTCCTACCTAAATACATTAAATTTGCCACGATTTCTTCAATTTCTTTCCTTGACCGATTCTACTCTATTTTCTTTTACATTTTCCTTTCACTCAATTTAAAGTTTAAATCATGTTATCTATGTATAAATAAGTAGATACCACGATTAAGATAAAGCTAAACATCATCCAACCACCTTACCTTGTTCAACCGAGCATCACAGCCCAAAACCCATTTCATTTTCTTCACGTCAGCCCCTTATTTCTGGATTTTGTCCATGCCGTTCCAGCCATAATCAACTCTTAAAATGAAAAACAAAGTTTGCTTGATGGTTCGGTAGAGGAGAAGAGTGAATTTGCTAAGAAAATTTGGTGAAAACGTGAGGGATTTAAAACTATTTCTGGGGCAGAGACGAGCAGCAGAAAATCAGGGGAGGAAAGTCGGTGCAAATGGCTGAGTTTTGATCTCTTTTATTTTCATTTCATCCGATCACCTTATGCCACATATCCACTAACTAGATTTCTCCCTTTTGTCTCCTTTCTCTTTTTTTTGTTTATTTTATATTTTTTTTCTGCTTTCAATTGATTTGCAGCAAGCTTCCACGAGAAGCTTGCTGCAACGTTCTCTTCATTTTTTTTATATAAATATATATTATAATTCTATTTGATATTTACAATTTTTTTATATATATATTTTACATATATAAATATAATTTATACTTCCATCTATATATATTTTTAAAACACCCATAAGTATAAATTATATTATAAATATATATAATTCTTAAATCATATATTTTTCTATTTTATTATTTATTAATATATATACACTTTAATTCAAAAATAACATTTATTATTTATATATATACACTATTATATTTGTACATATATGTGTATATATATAATTATATATATACACACATTTTTTTTCTTAATACTTGAATTAAATTCCTAATTATTAAACTTTTAATTTTATCAATCGATCAAGTATTATAATTTCGAAATATTCCAATCCTTTACTAAATTTATTTATTTATTTCAATCAGTCTATTAACATCTAAAATTAAATTTTACATATACTTAACTCCAAAAATAGAAGAATTTGCGGTTATCACAGTTATTAAGATAGAAGCACAGCAACTTACCAGAGCTAGAAGAATGCAGGATGAATTAGGCTCTTATTGGATGCATCCTAATAATGACATGGAAAAACATATTTGATATGGCAAAGCCCATTCACTTTGGGCCAGGGCCTTAGGTCGTCAGATTTTGCA